>JAZHYW010021170.1:0-110316 GCA_037355805.1 Ixodes ricinus | reverse complement strand
TAACCACCAAAAATTGTATTATTAATAACTTCGGGGAAAAATATTTTGACCTGATATTTTGGTGACTAGTTCAGCGACGTTCGCCGGCCTGTCTTGTCAATTCTGAGGCAAATTGGGAACTGTGGAGAAAACGCCGGAGTACCCCTTGAATGCTAAACGATACATCCGATATATAGTGCGCCGTTTTCGCTAGGGGGCGTCAGCTCGATTTCAATTTCCAAGCATTGTCGGTTCAACTTTTGTCCACTGAAGTTAAAAGTTGGAAAACGTTCGAGCCTGGTCGAACTCAACCGCTGCAGATTTGCTGCATCCCTAGTTCCACGCAAGCGCGTACGTTATCTTCCGGCCTATGTGTTGTACCAGTGCTGGCAATAACGCGTTACATGTAACGGCGTTCCCAGGAACCCGTTACTTTTTGCGGTGACGGAGTAACGTAATCGAAACAATTTTTTCCGTGGCGTAGTAACGTATTGTAAAAAATAACGTACTTACGTTACTAATTTGAATAAGGAGTGACGTGGTTACGTTACTCGTTAATCTTTCCAAGACTCAAAACAAAAAGTTACACTTCAATTTTGTTTGTGTTTGGGGGGACAAGTCACATAAATTCTTTCCCTTTCCACGTGCCTTCACAATTTTGCCTCTCTTTTTTCCACGCAAACACTCTCACCTTAGGAAACCACCTCAACGTTCACGTGTCAAATACAGCTATCATCCCATAAACAAAAAAAGTAACGGAAAAGTACCGCGCGTTACTTTTTATCGGTAACGGCAACGATAACCCGTTTCTTTTATTTCGACGTAATGTCGGTTAGCAACGCGTTACTTTTATCTGCAAGTAACGAGTACGATATATCGGTACACACGTAAAAATATAAAAGAAAAGGAAAAAGATACGAAGGACGAAAAAGGTAGACAAACACAGAACACAAGACATTTTGTGTTTGTCCCACTTTTTTTCGTCCGTCGTCTTCGTTTTTTTTTTTCTCCGAAAATGTGTAACATAAATTGGCTTGCCTCTCTAATCACTCTACCTCCGTATTTCGTTGCTTCTTTGTAGGTAACGCCTGCAAACACTGCCGCGAACCATAAAAGTTTGGAAGGTGACATTTCACGTGGTGTGGACTACCTTCGGCTGCGTGACTCCACGGGGATTCGTTTTCCCCACGCCGCTCAACATAACGATGCGTGATGGATTTTGAGAATGACGGAGTATGCTAACGTTGATTTATGTACGATACAAGCTTCTTGTGAGCTAATAAATGGGGGTACATATACTGATATATATTTACACTCTTCTTTAAGATTCGTGCTTTTAAACCTTGTAATTTCTGTATCACACTTACACCCAAAGCACAGTGGAAGTCAACGAGCGCGTGTTAGAGGTGGATCTTCTACGTTCTGAATACTTAGCCAGTCGACAACACTGAAGTGCAAACTATCTACACAATCATTTTTTTTTCACATCCGAAAGATGCGGACTATAATGTAGAAAATGCGGTATACCTTAGAGACGAACGAATACTACGCGGGGTGCGTGACCTCGAGTGTGCATCAGTCGCTGTTCTACACAACAACGAGCAAGCCTTTCTTGCAGACGGTAGGGGCCATACCTCACGCATGCGGGCCGCAGCGCCGAGAGTTACGTGCCCGAAGAGGCGAGCCGACGCGCTAGCGGAAGCGGCGAAAGGCAGACCGGATCGTCTGGTCGGCGAGAAAGGAAACGTAAGGACTGTAACTCTTTGCCTAAGACCTGCAACGCTCGTTGGATGGGGGAGGAGGGGGGAAGGGGGGTTCTCGGCACAAGACAGAGCGGCGATAAATAAGGGCGAAAGACGCTCGCGCGTGCGATTTCTTACGCAGCAATCTTAGTGCGCGCTCGACACAAACCGTGCACGGGGGCAAGTTTCTTTCGAGCGAGGAACTGCTAGCGGCCCGTGTCTCGCCACCGGCGACAGTACGGGATTTCCGACTCGCGGTTCGAGAACGATTCCGGGGTTTCGACGGTGCCGCCATGAGGCAGCGTTCTCGAACCGTCCGATAACCGTTTGTTTATCTTCGTTGTTTATATTTATTTCGTTTTTGCGGGTACTCAGTATTTCGGTGTTTACGGACCCCAAACTTGGTGTGCAATCGTCACGGCCATTGAGCATCTTAGTGCCGCAACGAATGAGGCAAGGACATGAGCCGCTAGAAAGCACCGAACAACGCATCACAAAGCAAGAAGGAAAACATCCTAAGTCGCGCCCGGTGTTTCTTGAGGTGGCTGTGACGATAGGAGGCTCGTTTCACTATCCTTTTCTTCTTATTATTAATTTGAGAACTGTTGCCACAAAAGAACAAAACAAACATACAACAACAGGCAGGCTAAAGGGACCATGAAGGTGATTTGAAACCTATTTATAGAAAAGGCTGTTTTCTGACCACTGTGCAGTCGTAAAATCGTATGCTATATCAATATGCTCAATCTGTTTATACAATAGACCTTTCCGGAATTCGGTGCCATCTGGTGACTCAAATGGCAGTTTAACTTTTACCGTACTAATGGCGGCAATGAACCTGTGGTACACTGTACCTGTGGTCTGCAGTATTCTATGGAACACCGTAACATTCGCAAGTCAACGGTAAATGAGAATGCGCGCGTCACTGTCCACTTATTTTTAAATCTCATTCAGTGTCGATGGCGAAAAAGATGCAACCAGTCAGAACGAAGCGCCAGCCCACATAGACGCCTTGACAAAGTTCTCTACATCAAGGGGCTCTGAAACCGAGTGTGTGCTACTAACAGATTGACTGGGCCCGAGTTAGAAATGAACGCTTACGCAGCTCTTGCATCCAATTCCTGCTTCACGTCGCGCTATACATCTAGAATGTATTGGCATCGAATCATCTGCTTAGGAGCATCTTCAACTTCTTCATCACTGAACAGAAGGCCGCCATTAGTATAGCACATATGCCATTTTTCAGATGACGATAGTGATCAAAGTTGCCAGTCTGAATTCCGGAAAGGGTCTATTCTACGAAGCTTATTATTTCGTGTAAAATCAACGGAACTAAAACTGACGTTCGGCTTTTTTGCCGTACAACCTTCCCAAAAACGGAAGTGACGTCAACAGTGAACTGTCGGTTTTGGTAGAATTTAGGGGTCATGAGCGTAGATGCCGCGGTGATTTGTAGCGGCGGTTTGTGGTTTGAGAGCGTTGTATTGTAGTTGTATACCGCGTTGCGACTGCGAGTAACCAGGACATTCGTGTTTACCGAGCTCTACTCCTTGAATCGGTTGCCACGCCTCACACGAAGCACGGATGACCAGGTGGCTCGCAGCCGTTTCTAGACGCAACGCAGTCAAACGCACTCAAACGCAACTGTGTGTAGGGAGGACGTTATGTTTTTATCAACAGATGACATCATTGTTTGCCAATCGCTATCGCATTACCAACAACAATACTGTGTGCGTGTTGCTGTTGCGCAACAAATAAGACAGAGCCAGCGTTACGAGATCAACGTCAGTTGATAAGCTTTCTATGAGGCCTTGCACCTTTTCGTCGCGAATACACCCGGTGGCGCTCGCTACGCTATCAGCCCAAAGCCGTTCATGCTGAGAGAGTTTGACCGATTGGCGGAGCTTGGTACCCGCTAGAACCAGTGAATTTCGCGATAACACAAAATGGCGTTCCTTTTCTCTCTCTCTCCCTCTTCTTTATTCCTGAGGAATCGCATAAAATTCTTATGAGTCAGAGCCCCAAAATGGCGTGCGGAAGTAGTCATCCCCCGATCGTCACAGTACGCTGTTGTGGTTGCCAATCAGCGAGGGGTGGGCGGTACCGGTGAAATGTTGGATGCCATTGCCTGCGGTGGAAAGCGATTCTATTGGGTTTTTATGATAAACAAAATTGTCTCCAGGGTTTCCACAAAGTAAGCGTCGTTCTAAAACGGTACTTCTGTGTTGGAGGCATTGCTACTGGTGGCGCCAGGAACACTATATCCGCCCGTGCCTGCTACAGCGTGCAGGCAACAAAGAACCGTTTTCGAACAACGCTCTTCCGTGGAGCTTGTCAACTGACAGATCCAAGAACATTGGGCAGAGCACCGGGATAAGCCAAACGCGGACGCCATCATCTTTACTAACCCAAGACATGACCCCAAGTATGGTCCGGCTCAAGGAGGCACGGCGTAAAAGCGACAAGGTCTTGGACTCGCGGAGGGGTGTTTACCAATGTCCTCCTTCTGTATATTCGCGCACAACACTTCAGTACACCACAGGCGCAGAAGGGCCTCATTGGATGTAAGGCTGTATGGATGTGCAGAAAAGATCGCGGCATGACAGACGAGGTCTGACAGAAGCTTTTTGCCATGGTCCCCGGAGGAGTACCGGAAACTGCAGCGCGTCAGCTTACAGCACTTCCTGCAGCTCCCTTCACGTATGGAACCGAGAATCGCGCGACGAAACGAACAAACACTTTTTTTTCTCGTCAGAAAAACAAATCCTATGTTATTGCTATACTAATCGGTTTCCAAGTCAGTCTTCGCCCAATATTAGTGAGTGAAAGTCGCTTTTTGCGATCTTGGGCGTCGCTGTCATCGATGGGATTGTTGCAGGATCTGTTAAATTAATTCAGGCGGCTCAACTTCGGGTTAAAGCTTTGCCAGCTTTACCTGGAATATACATAACATCAATTTCAATCGTTAAACTGAACATCCAAATCGCCTTCATGGTCCCTTTAAGTGCCAACATGTTCGGCTAAAGTTCTCGGTACCATCTCCAGGGAAGAGCAAAAACGAGAGCGTGTTGTGTAGAGAAGGTCACCGGAAGAGGCTTACACGGAGGAAAAGAGCCACTCCGAATAAAAAAACAAAAAGCAAGAAAAACAAAAGACCTCGTTTCAGACGAGGGCAGAAGAGGCAGCTAAAACAAAAGGCGTCAACAGGTACCCGCCCAAAATGGCGTGTCGCGTGCGTGCCGGCGTGTCTGCCGGGGAATTCCCAGCAAAGAACAAAACGGAGAAAGTGCAAGAAGAAAAACGGAAGCCGTGGCCGCATTCCCGGTGTCCTCCCTCTTCCCTCCTTTCCTACGACGTCTCCTTCTCCCTTTCACTCTGTCTCCTTCAAGTCAACTTCTCCCGTCCTCGTTCTGAAGCTTGCACTCTGTCGAAGACCTCAATTCCCTTGGTAGCTACCAAAACCTTTGGTGAATAGGTAAAGGCAGAAGTCCATAAGAACGAGTTGAAACGTTCACTATACTCATTTCTACCTCAAGAACACCACTAACCTCTATTCGAGTCTGGTATCCTGATGATAAAAATGGGAAGATAAGGACGTCAGCACGAGTCTTTAGAGAGGGCTTCTTTTGCGCCAGAGCTCGTACGACCAAGATAGTCGGTCGACATGCACTCTCGCGTCTGTGTTTTCGAATGCACCGGAGAAAACAAAACAACTATCATGTGAGAAATCAGTGGTGTACGACCACCGACGCGCGCAGACACACACGCAGGTGAACGAGTACACTCACACCATGAGTGTATTTTTATGTTGGGACCATGAAATGATATTTTCGACTCTTTCCTCCTTAGCTTTAACCCTCATTTCATGGCGCCTTTAAGAACCGTAAAATGTGACGAGTGCGGGACATCGATTTCTTCGCAGTCAATAATATTGCGGCCGATAAATACATCAAGGAACTCATCAGAGAGGAAGAATTGTGAACATAAGAGACCAAGCCCCGCCTTTCTTAACATGTCGGCGACTACAGGTGGCGTTGCTCGGGCTCACATTTCACATACACGAATGGATATACGAACACTCGAACGGTTATCATCTCGAAAGGAAGCGCGCGCGCGGTGAGGTGACAAGCTTTCTCGCGGTGGGGGTTTTCTTGGGGCCGGTGTTTGGGGCGGCGTTGTGTTTGCGGGCTCCTCCGTGACGCACTTCCGCTGGCTCAGTGTTTCCGGGCCGCCCTATGCAAACAGCGCGAGTTCTCGCGGGCAGCCCATCCCCAAGAAGCGACGGGTCACCTCGACGACGTTTCCGACGACGACGCCGTTCTCAAGCAGCCGTGCGGCCGCCGGTTTCCTGGGCGGCGGAGGACCCGGTCTGCTCGAGCAGGACGTCCCGCCTCGAGGTCGCAGCACTGCGCCCCGAACACACGCCGCCGCCGCACCTGACCGACGGTACTCAGAATATCTACGCGACAAAGTCGTCGCGTGGGTAACTCATCAATCCACTTAAAGTCACTCAACGAGATAAGCTGATGCTGTATTCATACCGGCGTTCGAATCGCAGACGCGAAGAGGATCCGTTCATTTTCGTCATCAAATTCGCGTGAAAGTGATCTTAGATGTTTAAGCGGCCGCGTTCGCAACCATGGTTCAACCGCCATTGGGACTGAGGTTCTTGGCACATCATTCCCCGATTCTCTTGCAGGTGCCGCTATTTTCACGCTTAGTAGAGCTCTGCAGAGGCCCGGGCCGACCAGAAAGCCCGGCCCGGCCCAGCTGCCGGCCAGGTCCGATAGCACGCATTGTTCGAGGGCTCGGGCCGGGCCAGGGCTCAGACCCGAGACGCGCTTTACTCCCCACTCTCGAGGCACATCCAGCCGGGCCGGGCTGGAGCCGGACCGGATCAGGTGGCCAATTCCATCGGGCCGGGCCCGGGTCGGGTAAGACTGAGAGCCAACGGCCCGGGCCGAGTCGGGCCTCAAAATGTAGGACCGTGTAGTCCTCTCTTGGTGCAGAACGAGCGCAGTAGGCGATAGTTACGATTAGAAAATTCGACTTCCTGACCTTTAGATACGGTATTAGGAAGATAAGGTGATATCGCTTTCCTGTGTTGAGGACTCGGCTCGCCAAAATATTGTTATCAACAAACACTGCGTGTGGGAGCCGAAGAATCCTCGCGCTAATGCGAACGCCTCAAAGTTGTATCGGCTAGGAAGTTCAGTGAAACGTTTGCGGAAGCAAGCAAGTTCAAACGTTTCGGGAAAGCAAAAAAATGTTTGCTGCGATTTAAAAAAAGAAGTATAAGATAAATGACAATTATGATTTGAGGCACCAAGGTAGGCTATGGGGTACAGTCATTAACATCGGTCCCTCCATCCATCCAGGTGGCTGATGTGTAGTTACCCTGGAGTCTGGAGCGTAGCTTGTTTATTGGCTTTAGTTATATCGCCATCATTTAAAAGCTGAGTGTGTCCAGCGATGGGTGAGCCTTCTACACATGGATTGCACGTGACGTCATTACTTCAAGCGTTTAAAAATAGACCATTTGCTATATTACCCAAGCATCAAGGAGAATGCAGGGATTGGTGTTCCACGCGTCACACGCGCACGCCTTCCCCGTATAAAAGATTCGAAGTAAATAACCAAAACAAAGCGTTGACGAAGCGCGTGCAAGATGCAATTCGTTTTAGGTATTTGCTTTAGAAAAGTTACTAATGCTGACGCCAGCATTCCCAGAGGACGGAAAAGTGTTTCCTGCGATTTCAGATAATGCTTCAGACAACTGCCAACCATGACCTTAAGCACCAAGATGGCTGAAGTGTCGTTACTCTGAAGCGTAGCTTATTTAGTGGCTCTTGTCCCAGCCGGCTTCGAGTGTCATCCTCGTGTACGGTAGCGGGCAGAGGGCAACAGAAGCCTCAAGACGAGGTGTGTATACACTCCAACGAGATAAAACCGTCGACGAGCAGAAGCGCGAGTGCTCGCGTATCAAGTCGACATCCTCGGATCCACGAGCTTCTGGTTACTTACCACGTGTCACCGCGCGCTCTATTTCAACGCCTACACAGAGCAGTACCACCTAGAAGACAAGGCCTGAGCCCTTCTTCCCCAATCGTCATATCTAGTGTAACCACGCAGCACCGTCTAGCTGGCGTCAGTATCGCCACCGGTGACGTCATCCGCGGACCTTGTTCTCTAGGTGGAATTGCATCACTGGACTAAAACGTAGGACCTCGTCCGATTACAGCGACAAACGGCGTGCGTGGCGCACAGCCATACGAAAAAACTTCCAACCCCGTCCGTGACGAAATTCTCGCGTACAACGAAGAATACGTTATAGGGTCATTAGGTACTTGTGGAAGGTCGTTCCGATACCCGAAAACGATACGATGCATGCACAAGGGCTGTCGGCTAAGTGTAGTGTATCGTTGTCAGACTTATCGGAACGATCTACTTCTTTATTAAGCATCGGCGACACGCGTGTCTATATACGTTTCCTTTCCACCGGGCTGTGGACGCATGCGCGATATTCCGCAGAAGAATAGCCATCGTGCATGCGCAGAACGTGTTTCACTGTCACAGGAGACAGGGATGGCAGCGCGCGAAAGGCGATTATGCGCAATGGTCTATCGAGTCACCCTGCGTCACGTGAGGTTACGTACCACGTCACACAATCACGTCAAAGTTCAAGCTAACGCCGTGACGTGCGAAGTCGTCGGCGTCCCGCGACGTGGTCGTGTGACAGTGAAGTCCCGCGGAAGTCTTCCGACCAGCCCGCGCCTAGCCGTGGTCCTTCCAATGAGGCCTGGCCCGCTGACTCGCTTAGCAGCAACACGCTGCTATCGGCGCAAAAAGAAGTGAACGTAAGGAAACGACGCCTGCGACGCGTTCTAAATATGCAACCGAAGGTACCCAGAATGAACGATGAGAAGCTAGCATTCGTAACGCGGGTCCTCTCGGCGTACTACCCATTGAACACTGTCATCATTAGCATCGCCATTCTCGGTACCCCTGCTTCGTGTCTCTGCAACTATGTTAAAAGTTCCTGTGCGTTCTGGCGTTCATTGTGCTTAGTGTCCTTTGCCACAGCTATGGCATATTGTCAGCATTATTTTTATTGTTCTCGTTAGTCTTTTGTCACTGGGTGAATGTGCCAAATTTGTCGTGCGTTTTGACTTATGCCTGGAGTTCTTGGTCACAATTTTTGTGTAAGGTCAGAATTAGCAGAATACACAATTTCAAATTTAAGTACGGAATCATGCGTATTCATCCACCTTAGGAGGCTGTTTTCTACTTTCCCTAACAATAATTTTACTGTTGAAATACATACAAAGATTTGTTTATTTAGTTTTCCCTATTTTATAATTACGTTTTCTTCCGGCGTCCGAGACTGCAACAGACCCCTACACCGTCCCCCTCAGCCAAAAGGTATGGAGACCCCCGGCCTATGGGTACAATGTCTCACTCTCGAAACGAAGCAAAAGAAGAATGCGAGGAGCGCAGCAAAAAAGATGACCAAAGGAATGAGACAAGCTGAAGATTGACGTGGCACGTCATATTGACATTTGAATGTTCTCTGCAAGGCCACTGAAAATGCAACTTACCGGTTCGGGCGTCGTCAACGTCTTTCCGAAGGACCCGGGATCGCAGGGCTTGTGTCTCTCGAGCAACCGAGCGGCCAACAGCGGTTCTGCGAGACGCAGACGCAGGAAATGAGTGCGATGCTATACGTCCAAAAACATTGCCTGCACCGTGGAAGCAAGTTTAGACGCTTCACAGCTACCATTTGGGAATTCCGGGGAAAGAAACATTTTCAGGTAAGAGCGTCGAATTTCGCAGCTTATATAGCGCATTTGCAGCCCAGAAGCCTGAACCCTGAACCACAGGCCAAGAGGTCTTGCGAATGTCCCCACCTTACAGTTTGTGCGAGTTTACGAGTAAATCGGCTTCATACTGATAACAGCCGAAACGACCAGAGCATATAAAATATCAACTTTGAAAACACACTTTCCTCGAACCAAGCTAGACGTCTTTTAAGGATGAGAATAAATCAACGACGCAGTTCTGAGCGGCCTTTCACAACCTATTTTTGTTAGTTTTAGTTTAGGCTAGCACTGTTCCGCCCAGGAGAACAAACGACACAACTTATTCGTTAGTGATTTGGACAATCTGGGTTTAGTCTGCCAGGTTAGGGCGACATCGTTACACACGGATAAACAATTTTGTCAGTGCTGCACCACAGCGAGCCTGAGGACTTCAACGTGCATCACGCTGTGGAAGTG
This sequence comes from Ixodes ricinus, assembly GCA_037355805.1. Taxonomy (NCBI): domain Eukaryota; kingdom Metazoa; phylum Arthropoda; class Arachnida; order Ixodida; family Ixodidae; genus Ixodes; species Ixodes ricinus. Next base: position 100,319 of record JAZHYW010021170.1, on the reverse strand, counting down.
ACGCAGGATCGCACGTTGGTACGACGCTCAACCAGATCGAAACGGGTAGGGGTACGGATCGAGCCCAGGATTATTGGCTCCTGCAGCAGGGGTTTACCTCCACGTTCTCCGAGCTGTGGTGCGTTAACAAACTAGGCCACCAATCCCCCTCCGCCCACGAATTCAGTGCCAACATCTCCATCGTTTATCATTTGTTAGAAGAGAAAATAAACGTTATAGGGCTAGCAAAAAAAAAAACACGGAAAACAGCAGTTATGAGCAAAGCTTGAAAACGTCTGTAATTTCACCACAGCTCTTATAAACGAAAGCAGAAGAAAAAGAAAAAGTCAGGTCGACACAAGTGAACAAATGGCTAAGACTTTGCTCGAAGCGCGCGCGACGCGAACAGCGGAGACGCGCGCACGCAGGCATGCTGCACTTCGTCCCCCCAACAAAAACAACGTTACTCCAGATAACAACGGAGGCAGCCAAGACAAAGAGAAGCGACGATGACGAAGCCCAAGAGAAAGAAGAAGCGAGGAAGTCTGCGACGCGGCCCTTATCTGGACGTCGTGGATTCATTAATCAAAGTAAATCATTGCCTAATTACTGCTTGCCGGATCAAAGTCGCAGATAGGGCCCCCGGGGGTGACGCCGGCGGCGTCTGCGTTAAACGAGTGCCCGAGAAACTTTGAGGACGCCCCGACGCCATGTTTGGCGAAGGATGCGCTGACGCTCGCGAACACCTATATAATACATTCGTAAGACGTGCACTCACTGACCACCACAGAGACACGGAGAGTTTAAGAAACGTAGGGTGTGGCCTATTATGTTCACGCTCTTATCGGCCAGTCCCACAATCTAATTGGTTGCGGCTTAAGAGGACTTAAGAGGCCGTGCGTCAACGACTCAATATGTCACGTGTCAATATGAAACCGCGCGCATACACACAAACAAGCAGGCTGATACAAATGCCCAATGATTATTTGCATAAAATAAAAATACACGCACGCACACACGACGTAGTAATGTCAATATCTTGCGTCTGCTCAGTGTTTCGACAACACCTTTCGCGGCCCTCTTCATACTCTTTCCGTTTTTTTAAAAAATATTTTGTACTGTAAAAACAAATATTTTTTAAAGTTAATTTTACGATAAGCGGTTGATTTCCTTTTCTTCCCACTAGAATGAAAACTACTCAAAAACTAAATTAGAAAAAAAAAGTTGGAGCAACGAAAAAGGAAGGTCATAAAAAGTGCAACTATTATAACAATCGGGTCGTACGGGCATGTCCTCGGGCCGCTAACGAGTCGGCGAGCCCCGCGGCATGCCACGTGAAAACCCTCAAGAGCCAGAATCGTGAGCTCGGATTCGCAAATCGCTCGAATTACAAATATTTGTCAGAAAATATGTCATTAGAAATGCCCTCGGCGCAGGTGTAGTACCCGTCACGCAGTTTTCCCGGTCTTCGATCGCTGGGATCGGTATCGTATTAAATTGCCTCGAGCCGGTGTTACACTGCCATGTGCTATCACGTCGTACCAAAGACAGCTCCGCACAGTGCACACACACTGCCCGAGGGCGTGTGTCTTCCCTGTACGACGGCCCTATCAAATTGGTCATACACAACAGCTTTCAGAACTGTTCGTAGCACACATATGTAAACAAGTATGTAGTACTACATGCTTGTTTAGGTTTTATTTTAGATAAAACACCGCAACAAACAAAACGCCACATGTTGTTTTTCTGCGCTCTTTTATCTCGTAGTATTAATACTACTACTACTACTACTAATAATAATAATAATAAAATAACGAAACACGGAAGTCATTAAAGATGTTACACAGGCAGTGGAATGCGGAGCAGAAATTGCCGGTGGAATTTGACATTTACTGTAGCTGTATTGTTTAGATTGGACGATCGACGACCATACTAGGAATTGTCGGAGCTAAGCTACAATTTTGTTGTGTCACGAGGATTGGCCTTCTAGTATTTATAGCCTTTTGCGCTTGAAGGTTGGTGCGAAGGAGACGATTTATGTGTCGCGAATCAGAAGAGGAGAGAAACACGCACGATGCTTCAACGTTTTAATCTGCCGAATAACATTTCGCCGTAAAATATCATTAAAAAACACACGAGACACGCATGTAATTTATGAGGTTTCAGCGCTATAACGCCACGCAACAAATTTGCTAAACAAGAATAATAAAAAAATAGACATTTAACTTTCAACGCTCCCGAAACAAAAAAGAGGGACGCAAAGTTCGATCGCGCTTTCCATAAAAGTTTCGCCATCGGCTGATATAAGAGCAACGGCGCAACAATCAAGGTGTTTACGAAATCACCGACTCGTAGTCGCCCACACAAAACCCTGAGTCTGTGTGCCCGCCTCAAACGAGAAAAGGTAATAATATCAAAGAAACACGGATAACTTTAGCAATCAAAAGATGGATCAAGTGCGACCACCAAGTAAAGACGACTCTGAAAAGCTCATTATCTGCCGGGCGGCTCGTACATCAAGTCCAACACCGCCTCCTAATAGAAGAACTCGGTTTTTGGTTTCTGAACACATTAGAAGAAAGAAAAAAAAAAGAAGGGACTACTCCTTTCTTTTCTCTTGGTCCCATGGGATGAAAAGAAAAGGGGGGGGGGGGAGGGAGTCCCAACAATTAACTGGTGGATCACGGCAAATAGACGAAAGGGTTTGGGGATGGGGAAGAACGAGGTGTCAGCAAAACTTGCACCATAAAAAAGATAAAAAAACGAAGATGGCTGAAGATGGATAATGACGGCAGAACGGATGAAACGATCAAGCCAACTAACAAAAGAAAACTGATAAAGGATAAAAAAAAAGAGAGCGAAAGAATAGATGAAGAGAGAGAGAGAGGATGGTGAACGTGGTTCCCTGTAGGCATCTTTGGGCGCCTAAAAGCGCAAGGGATAAGTCAACTGAGCAAATTAGCCCCATATCGTATGCACAAACGAGCTTCTCTTACTTCTTGTCCGCCTACTCCGTGTAATTCTATTTGTGTTCGCGGGCTCGTCTATCCAGACCCCGTCTTTCCCTTTCGTATATAATCACCTGTTTTGTTTCTTTATGCACTTGCACTTTGGAGCATATATATCGTTTTTTTTTCTCTTCTCACCCTTGTGATCTTTCTTTATTCGCGCAATCTTTGTTTGCCCTCTTTCCAACTAGTCGGTTCCCGTGATTATTTTGCTTGTGTATCTGTGTAATTTTTTGGTATTTATTTTGTCGTGGGGCAGCTCTAATTACTGCGAACGTAGCGTGGATTTCGGCTATTAGCGGGAAAAGTATAGCTGTATACACTAACGAAAAATTGGTCGGTGCATAGGCGTACTATGCTGCATAAATTTCTGTAGGACTACGTGTGGTGGCTCAAGAAATGAGAAAGGAGGGGGGGGGGGAGTTACCGCTTCGGCGATTCGCGTTTGAGAGTCGCGTGAACTGCCTGTGGCGCAGAGGATGCGAGCTCGGCCGCTCGGCCGCTGTCCAGGTCGATGAGCGAAGATTGTGGAATCACGGCTGCCGGAGCGCCGTCTATCGCCGTTTCAATCAGACAGGAGCGCATCGCATTGAGGCGAGCAAACGGGCAATCCAGCAAAGTCAGCAGATAAGAAATTGCTGCAGAAACCACTATTGTTGGTGCTCTATGAATTGCGATAGCATTCGTCAAGGACAACCTCTAGGACGACGTCTAAGACAACGTCGAGGACGACGTCCTAGAGGACGACATCAAGACGACCTCTAGACCAACCTCTGGGGCGATCTCAAGGACGACGTCTAGATCGATCTCTAGGGCGGTCTTAAGGACAACCTCTAGGACGACTTCAAGGACGACCTCCAGGGCGACGTCGCCTAATACGCAGTAGGTATAGCGCAGTAGTCCATTTCAAGCTCACATTCTCACACTCTACATTCGCACTCGCTTCGATGTACCTGACGACCTTGACGTCGTCCTAGAGGTTCTCCTAGATATCGTCTGTGACGTCGTCGTCTAGACGACGTCGCCTGGAGGACGACATCAAAGATGACGTCTAGGACGACTTCTAGGACGACGTCACAGTCGTCAGGTCCTTCAAAGTGGGTGCGAATGGGAAGGAGTGTGAGAATGTCAGTTGAAGTGGTCTACTGCGTATACCCACTGCGCATTAGGAGGCCAGAAAGTCTAACGAATCTGGGGGAGGGGGGCTGTAGCTAAAGAATGCTATCTCATTCAAAAGACGCGCGTGCGCACTGCGCCGTTCTCGGCAGCAGGTACGGCACGCCGCTGCAGGGATCGCGGCGATGCTAATCGGCCTTCGGTCGGCGCTCCGGTGTTGTCTCTGTGACGTGACTTCAGTGACCAAGCTTTCGTGACACCGGTCTCCAGACTTTGCACCCCCTTCCAAGCGCGGACAAAGACGTAGTTCTACGTTAAAAAAACTAAAAAGAAAAATGAAAACGTTTTTTTTGTTTGTTGAAGCGGTCGATGGATATAAGAAAATAACACTGAAGGAATGTAACGAGCCTCAAGAGGGTAAATATGAACCTTTTGTCACGCAAATGAAAGGCAAAATCGCCGCAGAATGCGCTAACGCTTTTCTGTTGCTAAGCGAACACGTTTTGTCAGCTTGAAGGATAGCTATGAAACTCTTAAATTCAAAATAATGTCATTCATTTTCATACACACAGTGAATTACGACTGAACATTCTTTGATCGAAACAAGTTACGGAATCGTCATACTTAAAAAACAAAAGAAATCGGTTCAAGTTTCGGGCAATTACTTCAACGTCGATATCTACTAATAAATACAAACAAAACTATGACCGATGTGAACGCTAGTTGCCAGACATTCCTAGTTTAAAGAAAAATAAAAACAACTCGAGAAGCGATTTCAAAACCAAACAGCTTCGACTTCTTCGAGAATGATCAGGAGGCTACTTCTTAGCACATGAATTCACGAGAATAATTTAATTTGCTAGAGCTTTGAGTCGCGCCAGTTATGATAATGCAGAAGCTGTATTAAAAAAAAACAACCAGGTACTGAATACTTGGATCGCATTATATACTACGTTAGGATTTGCCACAGCTACAGTTATCTCAAACATACCAAAAATAAGAAACACTTTGACAATTACACTTATTAAAAAAAATGTGAGCTTAGACAGATAGATTATTTACATATACACCTTCAACTACATGCGCACTAGCCGGTGTACATTTACATAAATTTGTACGTGAAAAAAAAATGTTTCCGAATATTCGCCATTAAATTCGGTAAATCTCTTCAACGCAGTTTTATAATGAATTCAGGTTCATTGATCTTGTTGCTCAGGCATAGAGCAAGAGCATAGTCTATACTTGTCCCCGACACTATACTTTATTTCTATTACAAAAATAAATTACAGCAATACCGTGGCGGACAGTTGTTATCTCATAATCATTATCCCAGCACTTTCCCAATCTTCAGCGATTCACACGGAGACCCATAACGGTCACTGACCTCCTGACGCGTAATTAAATCGGGCTGCTAAGTACCGATGAATCGAACAAAGGAGAAAAGATTTTTTGCGAAAGACAATCTAATCCATTCCTTTATTCGTTTCGCGCAATCTACATGGTCGGAAGAGAGCAGCTAAAACAAACTAATCAAGATGAAATAAAATTTTCCGTTCTCCTACCAAGTCTTGACACTTCTACTCTAAAAATCAATCTATGAAAAAAAAATCGGCTCAATTACGATTTTTGCACGAAATGAATGGAGAAATAAAGATATCGGAAGACTGGAATAGAAAGACAAAACGCGGCGAGGGTTATCATGTTTGCGGCGGGTACAGCTTCCTTACGCCTCATGATGGACCGCAGCAGGTACTACGAGCCGTATCAGCCATTCCAGCGTTGCGAACGTATCACGTGACAACGCGCTCTCGCGCATTGCTGCAGCCCTATTGAAGGTCATGTGACACTCACGCGGCATTGGGATTGGCTTAGATGGGTCGTAGCGTCCGCTTCAGTCCATCATCAGGCGAAACAAAGTATAGTGCGACGGAGGGAGATAGTGTGCTACTCGACGGCTCTTGAACCCGCGGCAAGAAGTTGGGAGTTTGTTAATGTAGACTTTCCGGGCTAATTTCTTTTTTCCTTTTTCGAAAGGTCCGGGTGGGGTGGAAGAAAAAAAAAAAGAGTCCAAGAGACAGAATTCTCCGTGGAAGGTCGCTGTCAATAATTCGCTCTTGCCCTGTTTTTTTTTTTTTTTTTTTTGCGGGTGAGATTTAAATTTTGACGGCACGAGGAGTGTGTTGTGAAGAGAAAAGCGGAAACCAAAATCGATGATGAGAGCGTCGAACCAAAGATCTCTCCTCCGTAGCTAATTCGTAGAAACATTCGATTTCATACTCGTCAAAAGAATTGATATAATGGAAAGTAGCCCACTTCCTCCCGCCTTCGTTTGTCTTAAAAAAAAAAAAAAGTCATTTGTGAAAATTATTTGGAAGGCGGTTCTCTTGCACTTTTATATATCTATATCTATATATATATATATATTTGCGTGCCATTCCTGCTTGAGACATGAGCTTAATTATTAGGGAGCTACTATTGGTATTTCCCGACGAAACACAACATCTCTTGAGTACATTGATTTTGCTTTACTACGAAACGAATGAGATCGTTGAAACTACACTTCAGTGTCCTGAAAATTCACTATAAATATTTTGAATATATTTCAATTTACTTTTAGTGTTCTTTCCGTTTCATCCATGTGCTGCGAGCGTAAACGTAGTCTCGCAAACTGATGTGAATATACTAAGAGTATATGTATATATTTTATACAACTATTAGTATACTTTAATATACTTCAAATATACTAGTTGATGTATTTTATAAAATACAAAAAAAGTAGTATAATTCTTTTAGCGCACTTTGCTTTTCGCCGAGCGGAAATTAGGTACGAGGTACCCATCATCGAGAGTTGCGTTCTATCGTGAAATTAGCCGTCACACCAGCTATGACATGTTCGGCCTGTACCAATAGTCGCAAGTAACCACAATAGGAGGGGTGTGTCAGCATGAGCGTTTAAATAGGATTACAGCGTAACGATTTTGTCCCGCAGGTACCAATTCACCTTCTGAGATAATCACTCTTAAATAACATTGCAAGCCGTCTATTGCACGCGTTCCACAGTTAACTGTTTACCAAGCTTCCTATAAACTAATACTTGACCTGAGGATATTTACCAATATCAAAAGTTGAAGCCAGTAATAGGAAATCCTATAAAAACTGCGAATAAAAACCAAACCCCGGTGCGGAGAGACAAATAACACAATGGGCGGTGCCTTGTGACGTCCTGCCTACACATCCGTGTTTAACATTAGTAGACTTACTTCTGGATTAATTTGGCGGGTGGCTTCACTTGACCTTTTGACGTCACATGACTTGGTCGCGTGACGCTGTGTTGTCACGTGACACCATAACATTACGTCATGGGCGTCACGGAGAAAATTTTTTCGCTAAATATAGCGAGCGCAATACAGACAACAAAGATAGACCCCGAAAATCCGCTGCGAAACATCCTCAATAACAACGATCACTGTTAAAAAAAAAATAATTTGCACAGGGTTTTGCAGGCAGCATGGCACGACGGCCCAATAAAGTTAGAGCTAAAATATCGCCGCAGCGGCGGCCAGCGATCCTTCAAGTGCACGAATAAAGCAGCACGCATCGAACGACCACGAAGAAGGCCCTCAACGGACCCTTTTGCTTCTTGACGCCTGCGCGAAACGCCCTCTCCCATCCTCCTCCATTCGTCCCCAAGTGCAAAAGCCGTCAGGTCTGACGTCATTCACGTAACCGTTAGCCTGTGCCAGCACTATCCTCAATGCGCTCCCCCCCCTCCCTCCTCCCCTGGAGACGTACTAGAAGAGATCAGAGGGGAGACGACCATAAGAAAAGAAAGTCTAAAGGTACACCAAAGCACCGAAAAGAAGCCGACGTCTAACGGTGCCTCTAGACAAAGTTGTATTGTTAGTCGGATTCGAAGCCTGCGGGTTCCCCGAGTCGTGACAAGACAAAGGATAGACTTGTAGGGCAACCCCCCCCCCCTTTCTCTCTTTCCCCCAAATATACCGAATCGCAAAAATAAAATAAAAGTGTAGAAGAAAAACACTATGACAGGAGAAAGAGGCGTCCGTCCTCGGACCTCAGCCACACCGAGAACTTCGAAATGAGTGTCCGCCATCTACTACACACAACAACGCGAGCGGCCAAAAAATCTCCCTGCCATCCAAAAAAAAAACAGAACGCGGCCACAAAGGCATTCTCGGGTCTTCCTTCTCCTTCATTCTTTCATGCGCCCCAGCCAAAAGGCGGCGCGAGCGAGACGCACGCACACACACAAGTAACGCAACAAGCACGCCAAAAGCTCCACGACTCGGCTTCACGCTCCATTGCCCCCGGCACGGGCCAGAGATCCCAATCGAACACACACACACAGACACACGCACTCTCTTGCTCTCCGCTTATCTGGGAACCACCTGGCTTCATAAGGAGAACGAATGAGAGAGATATAAAAAAAGAAGTGGGGAGAGGAGAGATTAGGGAGAGGGTGGGGAAAGGGGGGCACGAGAAAACGGTACACACACCGCTACTCCGGTTCCAACGGTGAAAGTAAAGCCTGCAGGGGCCACGCGCAAGAACGCGTCGAGCGGAGTGGTCGTGGGGGGGGGGGGGGGGGGGGGGGGACGCTTTGAAAGCTAGCAAGACGACTCGCTTCTTTGTCCTTTTTGTTTTTGATTCCGTCTCCCGTGGAGGGGAGTCCTCTCCCCCTGGCTCCCCCACAACTCTCAAGGGGGGAGTGAAGGGGGCTGCCAAGGGTCCCGTAAGCGAACAGGGGACCCTGCTCTTGCTGATCGAGAAAAAGGGAAAGAAGGGAGGAGAGACGACCAGCTGCTCAGGCCCTCTCTCGGAGATATATTACTTTTATAACGGTTCCTTAATTCTCTGTTTGTAGTTCCGTCTTTCTGGCGAGTTTTCTCTTTTTTCTTTTTACGTGATCTTTTTTTTTTTTGGTGATCCACCGGTTGGCTTTGGCCACGTTGTGCTCTAGCTGTCGGCGCTCAAAAGAAAAGAACGGGGGGGGGGGGGGGTTCGTTCTCAGAGGGGTGTCTCATTTTGAGCGTGCCACGAGGCATCTCGCGTGGGCAGGAGGAACGACAGAGTGGTGCTGCGGGTTCGGTCGGTTCGGTGCTGGGGGTGATTGGGGGAGGGGGGGTCTGCTTTCCTCGCCTTCTCCCCCGGTACCGTCGTCTAACGTAAGAAGCGCGTGCTGCTGGCGTGCGTCACAGACTCCTTTGTCTCTGGGCCGGTAAAACCGAAGAAATGGCAGAATCCAGTGCTGGTTTTCGAGGTCGCTAGCTTCGTTGTGCACGTGGCTCTATGTTATGGCATATCCCTCCGACATTTTAAAAATTGGACAATAATCTTAGGACGGGTTTGAGTTTACGTCACTCCTTGCTGATTGATGTTTTGACACTCTTGCTTCAGTGTCTCGTAGATGGTGCATTTACACCCTCGGTAGGCCGTGGATTTAGTTGCAATATGCTAGTCTGGTGAACCTGGAGCGATAAAATATTTGGTTGCGATTGCTCCGGTACTAGAGAAAAAAATTTTGCATAAGGAGCATAACCAAAAAGCTGACTTGCAACTGGTGGTGTATTTTCTTCGTCAAAGCGAATGGTGTTGGACTTCGAAATTAAGCTTAATCTTAACCACAGCTTCGATCGTTGTGTCGCTGCTTCTTGCATCGGGGTGAGTTCGCTCTGAGCCTAGAGGTAGCTCTACAAGGTCGCTATTGAAGCATGAACATTATTCCAGTATTAAAAAAAAATTAAACTGTTCTTTAGCTGGTCTCTTTTGTGCCGACCTTCCCAAGACCAAATAAGCGCCATCTTCGCCGAGTCTGTCCCATAAAATGACTCTTCATCTTGAACACTTGCATAACTCTAATCAGAAGGCCGTCAATCTCCAGTACTTCGTACGTCATCTCTGACCACGAATGTTTCTGTCGAGGCTCGACAAATGTTTTTGGTCGATCCGTCCATAAACTCGGACCTCATGCGGTTGACGGACGCTAGGGTGTCACCGCTATAGAAAAGTGCACGGCGTGAGCCTCTTCTGCACGCTAGCGATGCTTATAGACACTCGTTGCTTAACCTCGTCATGTTATTGTGACTAACGAAATCACTCATTGAACCGTCCAATTTGGCAGGCATGAAGACTACATTTAAACGTTAACCGTGCAATGTCGTAATAACTAAGCTAAACACGCACGTGCGCACAACTGGGTCAAAGAAATGCAGCCAAATAAAACAACAACAAGAAAAAGACATGCGTAAACAACCGATGGTCTTACACCACTTATTCGCTCAGAACCACGTAAGACCACCTTTTTATAAAACACACAAAAACACAAGGACGCAGAGGCAGGTTTGAGCTACGGGTTTGAGGAGCCGGCAACGAGGAAACATCTGCGCCACCACGTGCCGAGCAAACCTATATAAAAAAAAAACGCCCATGAAATTTGTAAGAGAAGGAACAAAAAGAGAGGAGGCTATAGTCTCCCCATCTTAATTCCCGAGCTCTCCCTCCTCCTACTCTACGATGCCATGACTCGCGGGGAGAAATACCCCCCACTTTCCTTGTCTCGAACTAGATTCGCGGGTCCTTTGTGACCCAGCGAGAGGAGGGGAGGGAGGGGGGGGGGCGTTAAGAACACAGAAAGACGGAAAGAGAGAAGAGCCGGAATATGTCTAACAAAACCAGAGAAGAAAAAAAAAGAAAGTGAGTGCGCTTGCGCGGGTCGCGTGCCAATCCAAGTAAAAATAATAGGGAAGAAGAGTAGAAAAACGTAAACGGTCGCCAGGACGTTTTATTCCCGCCACGGCACCGCGACGACAAAAGGGGAGAAAACTTAAATTGTAGCCCTCCGCCGCTCGCGGGGGAGAGAAAGGAATAATCGTAGTCATCATAACGTGAATAGCAATAAAAAGAATGATAATAAAAAAGGAAGCGTTGAGAAGCGACCTGTAAGAGGAATTGGGGAAATAATGGGGAGACCGGGATGGGTGGAAAGGAGACGGGGAGGAGTGATGGTTCGGGGGAGGTTGCGGGCGGTGGGGGTTGTTGTGAGCTCCCGAAAGGCTGCTAGTTCGCCGAATCCTTTGAATGCTTGTCGGCTGCTTGGGGGATGAAGGGATGACCGAGCTGTAGACGAAGCGAAAAGGGGGACATTTCTTTTTTTCTTCGGGGGGGGGGGGGGAGGGAAACTTTTTGGGATCTTATATTTTTTTTTCTTTTGGCGGCTTTGGGACCTTGTTGTTTGAAGTTGCCTGGCGGTCCCACGCGAGCTTCCTTCTTTGTCCTCCGTGACGTCAGTGCGAGCCCTTGCAAAGTAACGCGTAAAAAATAATAATAAAAAATCAAAGCGCGACGAGAAGGGTTTGTGGTCGTAAGGGAGGATGGAGTGCCCTGGATTTCGAATGCACGACAGAGTGATAGATGCTTGTTTTTGAACGAAACAAATGGGCTCTCCTTTCTAAGGAAGGCGATGGGCATCTCAAGCAAAAGTCGTAATTCTTATTGAATCGATATTTTCAAGTAAAACTTTTTACTATAACTAGGACTTCCGAAAGCGACTACCAGTTCGTAGGTTTATACGTTATACCAGGTTGACGGAACGTATCTTGACATCTGTCACAGCGAATTGTTCTTTACAAACAAAACAAAAAACCCATCCGCCCACCCTAAATGAAAAAAAAATATTTTTTTTCGCGATTTTAAGTGGGTAATTTTTTTACCAATCATTATCCTGCTGTCGAAATGTCTTTGGTATCGCCGATACAAAAAGCTGCACAATGATTAGTGACAATTAGTCAACTCGACTCCCACACATCCGTGAAAAACGTCTCCCTGCTGACCCATATTTCGGTCACATTTCAACTCTATATGCGGCACTTAGACAGAAATGCTTCCGTCTCGCGTCGGCAGTTTGAGAGCGAATGCGTAGACATATAGTTGTTGACTCCTTTATTTGGACTGTTGCTTGCGCCGCCTAGTGATCATGCTTGGATCGAACTTTGCCCATAATAAATTGGAAATTTAGCCTTTAAAAATTTAAATGTTAGATTTTTTTTTTTCACAGCTGCTGTTCTGTATTTGACAAAGCATACACTCAGTCAGACTTCGTCATAGCGCGGTGGAGCATAATTCCTTTAGCTGAGACAACTGTCACTGCAGCTCCGTTGTGTGTTGGGGGATAACTTGCGTACTGAGACCAGTGCAAACTGATTTGAACTACTGGATGAATGGGTGGATGCCAGGCGCCCCCCCCCCCTTCCCCGAAATCTTCCATTTTGCTGGGACCTCATCTCCCCCTCCAACTCATACAGCATTTTGTCATGGGCGCCCCCCTCCCCCGCCTCCCCCCCGAAACAAAATCCTGGCTACGTGCCTGAGGATGCTAGCGTGGCTTAGGCCTTATATCAGACTGTAGCTTGCGCCATCTAGCTTAGAAACTTTTCTGTCTCTCCCTTTAAGATTCTGTGGTAAGTGTGGCCATCTTTCCGGTGTTCACTCATGTGATGCACAGTGGGGAATGTCTCAAAACCCTTCGTTAGCAGACGTACTGTGCCGTTCACATTGCCCATCTTTAGCAGAGTAATGAGACTTGTTTTAAGACAAACTGTCATCCTGTGGCAGAACCCTCATGCAAAAAAAAGAAGAAGAACAAAAAATATTGTTTAACTACGACTAATAAGTTGGCGTATTAAAAAGTGGTTTGCGGAAGGAGATTATCTTTCAACAAACATGGCAATTATCGAAAATAGTAAATGTTTTCTAACATTTACAAATCGCCTTTGCATCTCATTTGGGTTTCTTTAGACAATATCTTTTATTTTGCAATATTTCTAGTAGAATATGTTCTCACAGTTTTGGTATTTATCTTTTTTATTGTTCGTGGGCGCGATGATCTTTAGGATTTACGTATTTTTTCGTTTTCACAGTAATTGTACAATATGATGTGTCACCTCATTTTTTATCTTCATTCTTATATTGCTACTATTATATACAGTATTTGTTTAAAATCTAAATTGCAATTACTCTCAAAATTATTCTTGATATATTGTATTTTTTCTCCTTTCAGCTATACATTGATTGTCTATAAAACTCCACTAATAGCTTCGCCTACAAAGGCATCGGGACCATATCCCGAAGAAAGGGGGGGGGGATATCAGCTGTGGTGATTGTGAGGCGAGCATGATCTTCCACCCTCTCTGCGTATTGCTTACTGTAAATAAAAAAAAAAAACTAGTAAATAGGGGGCGGGAAACCTTGCTCGCCTCATCATCACCACCACGGTTGCCCCCCCCCCCCCCCCTCCTTCTTTGGGATATGGTCCCGATGCCTCTGTCGAGCGAAGTTACTAATGTATGGTTTTGTAGGCCATCAAAGCTCGCTGATCCGACGCCACTTACTATAAGGGTACAATTAACAGTCTTTTTCTATACATTGGGCCACTGCCTGAACAAATAAACTCATGCTCAAACAATTTGTCCAAAAGTAAAACATTTAGAGTCGTATGCTTTAAAAAATATTATGAGATTTCTATATATCACCTTTGGGCACAGTATTTGAGATCCTAGCTCTTAGCTTGTTGAAAAGGGCGCTCGATCTTTGTCAGGTCTTGACTGCTGTGGTGATGGAATTTTAAATTCTACGAACATTTTTTCTTGGTTTCTTGATTTTTACCAAGAAATTTCCACCAAAACCTAAATTTCTTAATTTTTTTTTAAACAAAAAAAAAAGATTATTTTTTAATATTTTTTTTAAGTTTAAGAAATATCAAATATTATGCTTTTTACATTGTCTACCAAGATTTCTCTACCATTCTTGACTTTTACCAAGAAATTAGATTTCTTGATAGAACTAGATTCTTTATTGCCTAGCTTCTTAATATTAATAACATTAAAAAAAATGCCAACTTATGTACGTCAGATAATGATATCCAGTAATACTCCACAAACCTGACGTGTCAATAAAATGTTAAGCATGATGTAAAACGTGCGAATCATATGTTCGCACGTTTGGAGCAATACTACCGTAGAGTTATTCTTCGTTTCAGAATGTGGAGGAGTCAGTGACGTAGCCAGGGAAGCCTTATGGGCAATAACCCTCCCCCCGAAATCTAGCCGATCCTGTAGACCTTTTCCTGCTTATCACCAGGGCGAAAAATGCTGAGTCACTGAGCTGCAAAACCATGCGCAGTGTCTGGTATACCGCCCGCACAGCAGAGCAAGAGCGCATGCTCACAAGGCGTTTCACAGCCCATGCAGACAGAGATGGCAGCGTGCAAGGCGATTTTGCTAACATCTGTAATATACCGGTACACTTTGAAACTCCCTCTCCCTCCATGCACCCCCAGTCATAGATATCCCTGCACCCCAGCGCCACCCCCCCCAAAAAAAAAAAAAAAAACATCAACAACAATAACGACAAAAAAAAACAATATATATATATATATATATATATATATATATATATATATATATATATATATATATATATATATATTTTGGTTACGTTACTGGGAGGAGTGAATGTAACTGAGCTGAACCAACTAATTTATTCAGTGGTTCCGACGCAATGAAGTCGAGCAAAGTTGGGTATCTAACAAGAATACTACTACTAATATTATTACTTATTTCGACCCAGGAGGGTTGAGGTGTGCCAGAGAGGCCGGAGGCCCGTACAGAAAGCAAAATCAGCAAAACAAACAAACAGGTAATATAAAAATAAGTTATTGATAGGTAGGCCGAAACGCTTGGTGCCTCTAGCAGGTGCAAAGACGCCGCGCGGTTTGGCGACAGATCGTCCTTGTGTTCTCGGGGTCACCGGGGCAGTTGGTTCCTTATGCAGCCTGGAAGGGAACACCGCAGTTGGACTGTGCGTGGAAGGAATATTGGCGTTTAGAATCGTAGGACTGGTGAGCAAAAGTAAAACAGGAGTATACTCCCGCGTTGGTCAACGCACAAGTTGACGGTCAATAATTACTTAGAGTAGGTCCGCTTCTTCGCATGTATGTACCAAATCATGAATAAGTATATACATAAATCGTCGTTCAATTAATTCACACAATTAAAGAAATTTTATTTTATTTTATATAGTTTCGAGGGACGATCGCAATTTCATCAGCGGCCCAAGATACTAAAGTCCGAAAGTGTAACTATATCTCAAACCTATTGATTACTTCCCAGCGCATTTTTCAATATATTTATTATTACGTATTTAAATAGTGTGTAGCGTCGGGGTGCCATCTGATTCATTTATTTCAAGGAAGTGCATCACTATGTCACCTTCTTATTGACTTATGACCTCATCTAAAGTATTAGGCACCAACTTGTAGCACCGAATTCAGCATTAGATAAAGTAAACTACGTCTACCCACTACTCCTTCCAATCAGAACCAAATCACAGCTCGGCGTTCTGACGTCACTGCAACCTCTGCAGAAGAAGCAGACGAACTTGTGCTCCGCAAACCGGCGCAAAACATTCCCGTGTGTTTTGTGGATGT
This sequence comes from Ixodes ricinus, assembly GCA_037355805.1. Lineage (NCBI taxonomy): Eukaryota > Metazoa > Arthropoda > Arachnida > Ixodida > Ixodidae > Ixodes > Ixodes ricinus. The sequence continues at coordinate 84,713 of JAZHYW010021170.1, read as the reverse complement.
TGCTTCTCTCCTCTCCTCTGAAGTGTTCAAACAATATTTTGTTAGGATATTTATAAACATCTTATTGGGTCGACGTAGTTTACTTTATCTAATCTAATGCTGAATCTCGATATACATAAAGTTGGTTGCCTAATACTTTAGATGAGGTCATAAGTCAATAAAGAGGTGACATAGTGATACACTTTCGCTTGAAATAAATGAATCAGATGGCGCCTAGCTTATCGCAGCCTTGCACACTATTTAAATACGTAATGGCCAAATATTATTGAAAGAAATATGGGTGTTTGGGAAGTCATCAATTACAATAACTTGGCGCAACTCAGAGATTCAAAAATTCAATGGGACAGTTATAGTTACACTTTCAGTTAATGGAAAACTTTAGTATCTTGAGGCCGCCTATTGAAGTACGATCGTCCCTCGGTATACTCTCACGAGATAAAATATCGACGTCCACGTACCCGACTGTGTGGAGTGTGAACCCACGCTTATATGTATATACTTATTCACTGATTTTGAACTTGAAACACATACATGCACCGGAAGGCTACAGTTGCACACTGTGATGATGAGCGGACCATCTACCGACTTTTCCTCTAAGTAATTATTGACCGTCAACTTGTGCGTTGACCAACGCGGGAGTATCTCCTGTTTTACTTTTGCTCACCAGTCCTACGATTCTTGCTAATATTCCTTCCACGCACAGTCCAACTGCGGTGTTCCCTTCCAGGCTGCATAAGGGACAACTGCCCCAGTGACCCCAGAGAACATAAGGACGATCTGTCGCCAAACCGCGCGGCGTCTTTGCACATCTATAGGCACCAAGCGTTACAGCAAACTTATAAATAACTTATTTTTATATTACCTGTTTGTTTGTTTTTTGCTTTATTTTTGTACGTGTATCTTAGAGATTGGACGGGCCTCCGGCCTCTCTGGCACACCTCAACCCTCCTGGGTCGAAATAAGTAATAATATTAGTAGTAGTATTCTTGTTAGATACCCAACTTTGCTCGACTTCATTGCGTCGGAACCACTGAATAAATTAGTTGGTTCAGCTCAGTTACATTCACTCCTCCCAGTAACGTAACCAAAATATATATATATATATATATATATATATATATGTTTTTTTTTGTCGTTATTGTTGTTGATGTTTTTTTTTTTTTTTTTGGGGGGGGTGGCGCTGGGGTGCAGGGATATCTATGACTGGGGGTGCAGAGAGGGAGAGGGAGTTTCAAAGTGTACCGGTATATTACAGATGTTAGCAAAATCGCCTTGCACGCTGCCATCTCTGTCTGCTGGGCTGTGAAACGCCTTGTGAGCATGCGCTCTTGCTCTGCTGTGCGGGCGGTATACCAGACGCTGCGCATGGTTTTGCAGCTCAGTGACTCAGCATTTTTCGCCCTGGTGATAAGCAAGGAAAAGGTCTACAGGATCGGCTAGATTTCGGGGGGGGGGTTATTACCCATAAGGCTTCCCCTGGCTACGTCACTGACTCCTCCACACATTCTGAAACGAAGAATAACTCTACGGTAGTATTGCTCCAAACGTGCGAACATATGATTCGCATGTTTTACATTATGCTTAACATTTTATTGACACGTCAGGTTTGTGGAGTATTACTGGATATCATTATCTGACGTACATAAGTTGGCATTTTTTTTAATATTATTAATATTAAGAAGCTAGGCAATAAAGAATCCTAGTTCTATCAAGAAATCCTCATTTCTTGGTAGAAGTCAAGAATGGTAGAAATCTTGGTAGACAATGTAAAAAGCATTAATATTTGATATTTCTTAAATTTAAAAAAAATAAAATTAAAAAATAATATTTTTTTTTTGTTTAAAAAAAAAATTAAGAAATTTAGGTTTTGGTGGAAATTTCTTGGTAAAAATCAAGAAACCAAGAAAAAATGTTTGTAGAATTTTAAAATTCCATCACCACAGCAGTCAAGACCTGACAAAGATCGAGCGCCCTTTTCAACAAGCTAAGAGCTAGGATCTCAAATACTGTGCCCAAAGGTGATATATAGAAATCTCATAATATTTTTTTAAAGCATACGACTCTAAATGTTTTACTTTTGGACAAATTGTTTGAGCATGAGTTTATTTGTTCAGGCAGCGGCCCAATGTATAGAAAAAGACTGTTAATTGTACCCTTTAATAAGTGGCGTCGGATCAGCGAGAACATTGATGGCCTACAAAACCATACATTAGTAACCTCGCCTGACAGAGGCATCGGGACCATATCCCAAAGAAGGAGGGGGGGGAGGGGGGGCAACCGTGGTGGTGATGATGAGGCGAGCAAGGTTTCCCGCCCCCTATTTACTAGTTTTTTTTTTTTAATTTACAGTAAGCAATACGCAAGAGAGGGTGGAAGATCATGCTCGCCTCACAATCACCACCAGCTGATATCCCCCCCCCCTTTCTTCGGGATATGGTCCCGATGCCTCTGTAGGCGAAGCTATTAGTGTGAGGTTTTATAGACAATCAATGTATAGCTGAAAGGAGAAAAAATACAATATATCAAGAATAATTTTGAGGTAATTGCAATTTAGATTTTAAACAAATACTGTATATAATAGTAGCAATATAAGAATGAAGATAAAAAATGAGGTGACACATCATATTGTACAATTACTGTGAAAACGAAAAATACAGTAAATCCTAAAGATCATCGCGCCCACGAACAATAAAAAAGATAAATACCAAAACTGTGAGAACATATTCTACTAGAAATATTGCAAAATAAAAGATATTGTCTAAAGAAACCCAAATGAGATGCAAAGGCGATTTGTAAATGTTAGAAAACATTTACTATTTTCGATAATTGCATGTTTGTTGAAAGATAATCTCCTTCCGCAAACCACTTTTTAATACGCCAACTTATTAGTCGTAGTTAAACAATATTTTTTGTTCTTCTTCTTTTTTTGCATGAGGGTTCTGCCACAGGATGACAGTTTGTCTTAAAGCAAGTCTCATTACTCTGCTAAAGATGGGCAATGTGAACGGCACAGTACGTCTGCTAACGAAGGGTTTTGAACATTCCCCACTGTGCATCACATGAGTGAACACCGGAAAGATGGCCACACTTACCACAGAATCTTAAAGGGAGAGACAGAAAAGTTTCTAAGCTAGATGGCGCAAGCTACAGTCTGATATAAGGCCTAAGCCACCTAGCATCCTCCAGGCACGTAGCCAGGATTTTGTTTCGGGGGGAGGGCGGGGGAGGGGGGCGCCCATGACAAAATGCTGTATGAGTTGGAGGGGGAGATGAGGTCCCAGCAAAATGGAAGATTTCGGGGGAAGGGGGGGGGGGGGGGCGCCTGGCATCCACCCATTCATCCAGTAGTTCAAATCAGTTTACTTTGGTCTCAGTACGCAAGTTATCCCCCAACACACAACGGAGCTGCAGTGACAGTTGTCTCAGCTAAAAGGAATTATGCTCCACCGCGCTATGACGAAGTCTGACTAGTGTATGCTTTGTCAAATACGAACAGCAGCTGTGAAAAAAAAAAATCTAACATTTAAATTTTTTAAGGCTAAATTTCCAATTTATTATGGGCAAAGTTCGATCCAAGCATGATCACTAGGCGGCGCAAGCAACAATCCAAATAAAAGGAGTCAACAACTATATGTCTACACATTCACTCTCAAACTGCCGACGCGAGACGGAAGCATTTCTGTCTAAGTGCCGCATATAGAGTTGAAATGTGACCGAAATATGGGTCAGCAGGGAGACGTTTTTTCACGGATGTGTGGGAGTCGAGTTGACTAATTGTCACTAATCATTGTGCAGCTTTTTGTATCGGCGATACCAAAGACATTTCGACAGCAGGATAATGATTGGTAAAAAAATTACCCACTTAAAATCGCGAAAAAAAATATTTTTTTTTCATTTAGGGTGGGCGGATGGGTTTTTTGTTTTGTTTGTAAAGAACAATTCGCTGTGACAGATGTCAAGATACGTTCCGTCAACCTGGTATAACGTATAAACCTACGAACTGGTAGTCGCTTTCGGAAGTCCTAGTTATAGTAAAAAGTTTTACTTGAAAATATCGATTCAATAAGAATTACGACTTTTGCTTGAGATGCCCATCGCCTTCCTTAGAAAGGAGAGCCCATTTGTTTCGTTCAAAAACAAGCATCTATCACTCTGTCGTGCATTCGAAATCCAGGGCACCCATCCTCCCTTACGACCACAAACCCTTCTCGTCGCGCTTTGATTTTTTATTATTATTTTTTACGCGTTACTTTGCAAGGGCTCGCACTGACGTCACGGAGGACAAAGAAGGAAGCTCGCGTGGGACCGCCAGGCAACTTCAAACAACAAGGTCCCAAAGCCGCCAAAAGAAAAAAAAATATAAGATCCCAAAGAAGTTTCCCTCCCCCCCCCCCCCCGAAGAAAAAAAAGAAATGTCCCCCTTTTCGCTTCGTCTACAGCTCGGTCATCCCTTCATCCCCCAAGCAGCCGACAAGCATTCAAAGGATTCGGCGAACTAGCAGCCTTTCGGGAGCTCACAACAACCCCCCGCCGCCGCAACCTCCCCCGACCCATCACTCCTCCCCGTCTCCTTTCCACCCATCCCGGTCTCCCCATTATTTCCCCAATTCCTCTTACAGGTCGCTTCTCAACGCTTCCTTTTTTATTATCATTCTTTTTATTGCTATTCACGTTATGATGACTACGATTATTCCTTTCTCTCCCCCGCGAGCGGCGGGAGGGCTACAATTTAAGTTTTCTCCCTTTTGTCGTCGCGGTGCCGTGGCGGGAATAAAACGTCCTGGCGACCGTTTACGTTTTTTTCTACTCTTCTTCCCTATTATTTTTACTTGGATTGGCACGCGACCCGCGCAAGCGCACTCACTTTCTTTTCTTTTTTTCTTCTCTGGTTTTGTTAGACATATTCCGGCTCTTCTCTCTTTCCGTCTTTCTGTGTTCTTAACGCCCCCCCCCCCCCCCTCCCCTCCTCTCGCTGGGTCACAAAGGACCCGCGAATCTAGTTCAGACAAGGAAAGTGGGGGGTATTTCTCCCCGCGAGTCATGGCATCGTAGAGTAGGAGGAGGGAGAGCTCGGGAATTAAGATGGGGAGACTATAGCCTCCTCTCTTTTTGTTCCTTCTCTTACAAATTTCATGGGCGATTTTTTTTTATATATAGGTTTATGCATGGCGGCACGTGGTGGCGCAGATGTTTCCTCGTTGCCGGCTCCTCAAACCCGTAGCTCAAACCTGCCTCTGCGTCCTTGTGTTTTTGTGTGTTTTATAAAAAAGGTGGTCTTACGTGGTTCTGAGCGAATAAGTGGTGTAAGACCATCGGTTGTTTACGCATGTCTTTTTCTTGTTGTTGTTTTATTTGGCTGCATTTCTTTGACCCAGTTGTGCGCACGTGCGTGTTTAGCTTAGTTATTACGACATTACACAGTTAACGTTTAAATGTAGTCTTCATGCCTGCCGAATTGGACGGTTCAATGACGTGATTTCGTTAGTCATCAATAACATGACGAGGTTAAGCAACGAGTGTCTATAAGCATCACTAGCGTGCAGAAGAGGCTCACGCCGTGCACTTTTCTATAGCGGTGACACCCTAGCGTCCGTCAACCGCATGAGGTCCAGTTTATGGACGGATCGACCAAAAACATTTGTCCGAGCCTCGACAGAAACATTCGTGGTCAGAGATGACGTACGAAGTACTGGAGATTGCGGCCTTCTGATTAGAGTTATGCAAGTGTTCAAGATGAAAGAGTCATTTTATGGGACAGACTCGGCGAAGATGGCGCTTATTTGGTCTTGGGAAGGTCGGCACAAAAGAACCGAGAGCTAAAGAACAGTTTTAATTATTTGTTTTAATACTGGAATAATGTTCATGCTCAATAGCGACCTTGTAGAGCTACCTCTAGGCTCAGAGCGAACTCACCCCGATGCAAGAAGCAGCGACACAACGATCGAAGCTGTGGTTAAGATTAAGCTTAATTTCGAAGTCCAACACCATTCGCTTTGACGAAGAAAATACACCACCAGTTGCAAGTCAGCTTTTTGGTTATGCTCCTTATGCAAAATTTTTTTCTCTAGTACCGGAGCAATCGCAACAAATATTTTATCGCTCCAGGTTCACCAGACTAGCATATTGCAACTAAATCCACGGCCTACCGAGAGTGTAAATGCACCATCTACGAGACACTGAAGCAAGAGTGTCAAAACGTCAATCAGCAAGGAGTGACGTAAACTCAAACCCGTCCTAAGATTATTGTCCAATTTTTAAAATGTCGGAGGGATATGCCATAACATAGAGCCACGTGCACAACGAAGCTAGCGACCTCGAAAACCAGCACTGGATTCTGCCATTTCTTCGGTTTTACCGGCCCAGAGACAAAGGAGTCTGTGACGCACGCCAGCAGCACGCGCTTCTTACGTTAGACGACGGTACCGGGGGAGAAGGCGAGGGAAAGCAGACCCCCCCCTCCCCCAATCACCCCCAGCACCGAACCGACCGAACCCGCAGCACCACTCTGTCGTTCCTCCTGCCCACGCGAATGCCTCGTGGCACGCTCAAAATGAGACACCCCTCTGAGAACGAACCCCCCCCCCCCCCCCCGTTCTTTTCTTTTGAGCGCCGACAGCTAGAGCACAACGTGGCCAAAGCCAACCGGTGGATCACCAAAAAAAAAAAAGATCACGTAAAAAGAAAAAAGAGAAAACTCGCCAGAAAGACGGAACTACAAACAGAGAATTAAGGAACCGTTATAAAAGTAATATATCTCCGAGAGAGGGCCTGAGCAGCTGGTCGTCTCTCCTCCCTTCTTTCCCTTTTTCTCGATCAGCAAGAGCAGGGTCCCCTGTTCGCTTACGGGACCCTTGGCAGCCCCCTTCACTCCCCCCTTGAGAGTTGTGGGGGAGCCAGGGGGAGAGGACTCCCCTCCACGGGAGACGGAATCAAAAACAAAAAGGACAAAGAAGCGAGTCGTCTTGCTAGCTTTCAAAGCGTCCCCCCCCCCCCCCCCCCCACGACCACTCCGCTCGACGCGTTCTTGCGCGTGGCCCCTGCAAGCTTTACTTTCACCGTTGGAACCGGAGTAGCGGTGTGTGTACCGTTTTCTCGTGCCCCCCTTTCCCCACCCCTCCCCTAATCTCTCCTCTCCCCACTTCTTTTTTTATATCTCTCTCATTCGTTCTCCTTATGAAGCCAGGTGGTTCCCAGATAAGCGGAGAGCAAGAGAGTGCGTGTGTCGTGTTGTGTGTGTGTTCGATTGGGATCTCTGGCCCGTGCCGGGGGCAATGGAGCGTGAAGCCGAGTCGTGGAGCTTTTGGCGTGCTTGTTGCGTTACTTGTGTGTGTGCGTGCGTCTCGCTCGCGCCGCCTTTTGGCTGGGGCGCATGAAAGAATGGAGGAGAAGGAAGACCCGAGAATGCCTTTGTGGCCGCGTTCTGTTTTTTTTTTGGATGGCAGGGAGATTTTTGGCCGCTCGCGTTGTTGTGTGTAGTAGATGGCGGACACTCATTTCGAAGTTCTCGGTGTGGCTGAGGTCCGAGGACGGACGCCTCTTTCTCCTGTCATAGTGTTTTTATTCTACACTTTTATTTTATTTTTGCGATTCGGTATATTTGGGGGAAGGAGAGAAAGGGGGGGGGGGTTGCCCTACAAGTCTATCCTTTGTCTTGTCACGACTCGGGGAACCCGCAGGCTTCGAATCCGACTAACAATACAACTTTGTCTAGAGGCACCGTTAGACGTCGGCTTCTTTTCGGTGCTTTGGTGTACCTTTAGACTTTCTTTTCTTATTGTCGTCTCCCCTCTGATCTCTTCTAGTAAGTCTCCAGGGAGGAGGGAGAGGGGGGGGGGCGCATTGAGGATAGTGCTGGCACAGGCTAACGGTTACGTGAATGACGTCAGACCTGACGGCTTTTGCACTTGGGGACGAATGGAGGAGGATGGGAGAGGGCGTTTCGCGCAGGCGTCAAGAAGCAAAAGGGTCCGTTGAGGGCCTTCTTCGTGGTCGTTCGATGCGTGCTGCTTTATTCGTGCACTTGAAGGATCGCTGGACGCCGCTGCGGCGATATTTTAGCTCTAACTTTATTGGGCCGTCGTGCCATGCTGCCTGCAAAACCCTGTGCAATTATTTTTTTAACAGTGATCGTTGTTATTGGGATGTTTCGCAGCGGATTTTCGGGGTCTATCTTTGTGTCTGTATTGCCTCGCTATATTTAGCGAAAAAATTTTCTCCGTGACGCCCATGACGTAATGTTATGGTGTCACGTGACAACATGACGTCACGCGACCAAGTCATGTGACGTCAAAAGGTCAAGTGAAGCCACCCGCCAAATTAATCAGAAGTAAGTCTACTAATGTTAAACACGGATGTGTAGGCAGGACGTCACAAGGCACCGCCCATTGTGTTATTTGTCTCTCCGCACCGGGGTTTGGTTTTTATTCGCAGTTTTTATAGGATTTCCTATGACTGGCTTCAACTTTTGATATTGGTAAACATCCTCGGGTCAAGTATTAGACTATAGGAAGCTTGGTAAACAGTTAACTGTGGAACGCGTGCAATAGACGGCTTGCGAATGTTATTTAAGAGTGATTATACTCAGAAGGTGAATTGGTACCTGCGGGACAAAATCGTTACGCTCGTAATCCTATTTAAACGCTCATGCTGACACACCCTCCTATTGTGGTTACTTGCGACTATTGGTACAGGCCGAACATGTCGTAGCTGTGTGACGGCTAATTTCACGATAGAACGCAACTCTCGATGATGGGTACCTCGTACCTAATTTCCGCTCGGCGAAAAGACAGTGCGCTAAAAGAATTATACTACTTTTTTGTATTTTATAAAATACATCAACTAGTATATTTGAAGTATATTAAAGTATACTAATAGTTGTATAAAATATATACATATACTCTTAGTATATTCACATCAGTTTGCGAGACTACGTTTACGCTCGCAGCACATGGATGAAACGGAAAGAACACTAAAAGTAAATTGAAATATATTCAAAATATTTATAGTGAATTTTCAGGACACTGAAGTGTAGTTTCAACGATCTCATTCGTTTCGTAGTAAAGCAAAATCAATGTACTCAAGAGATGTTGCGTTTCGTCGGGAAATACCAATAGTAGCTCCCTAATAATTAAGCTCATGTCTCAAGCAGGAATGGCACGCAAATATATATATATATATAGATATATATATAGATATAAAAGTGCAAGAGAACCGCCTTCCAAATAATTTTCACAAATGACTTTTTTTTTTTTTAAGACAAACGAAGGCGGGAGGAAGTGGGCTACTTTCCATTATATCAATTCTTTTGACGAGTATGAAATCGAATGTTTCTACGAATTAGCTACGGAGGAGAGATCTTTGGTTCGACGCTCTCATCATCGATTTTGGTTTCCGCTTTTCTCTTCACAACACACTCCTCGTGCCGTCAAAATTTAAATCTCACCCGACAAAAAAAAAAAAAAAAACAGGGCAAGAGCGAATTATTGCAGCGACCTTCCACGGAGAATTCTGTCTCTTGGACTCTTTTTTTTTTTCTTCCACCCCACCCGGACCTTTCGAAAAAGAAAAAAGAAATTAGCCCGGAAAGTCTACATTACACAAACTCCCAACTTCTTGCCGCGGGTTCAAGAGCCGTCGAGTAGCACACTATCTCCTCCGTCGCACTATACTTTGTTTCGCCTGACGATGGACTGAAGCGGACGCTACGACCCATCTAAGCCAATCCCAATGCCGCGTGAGTGTCACATGACCTTCAATAGGGCTGCAGCAATGCGCGAGAGCGCGTTGTCACGTGATACGTTCGCAACGCTGGAATGGCTGATACGGCTCGTAGTACCTGCTGCGGTCCATCATGAGGCGTAAGGAAGCTGTACCCGCCGCAAACATGATAACCCTCGCCGCGTTTTGTCTTTCTATTCCAGTCTTCCGATATCTTTATTTCTCCATTCATTTCGTGCAAAAATCGTAATTGAGCCGATTTTTTTTTTCATAGATTGATTTTTAGAGTAGAAGTGTCAAGACTTGGTAGGAGAACGGGGCATTTTATTTCATCTTGATTAGTTTGTTTTAGCTGCTCTCTTCCGACCATGTAGATTGCGCGAAACGAATAAAGGAATGGATTAGATTGTCTTTCGCAAAAAATCTTTTCTCCTTTGTTCGATTCATCGGTACTTAGCAGCCCGATTTAATTACGCGTCAGGAGGTCAGTGACCGTTATGGGTCTCCGTGTGAATCGCTGAAGATTGGGAAAGTGCTGGGATAATGATTATGAGATAACAACTGTCCGCCACGGTATTGCTGTAATTTATTTTTGTAATAGAAATAAAGTATAGTGTCGGGGACAAGTATAGACTATGCTCTTGCTCTATGCCTGAGCAACAAGATCAATGAACCTGAATTCATTATAAAACTGCGTTGAAGAGATTTACCGAATTTAATGGCGAATATTCGGAAACATTTTTTTTTCACGTACAAATTTATGTAAATGTACACCGGCTAGTGCGCATGTAGTTGAAGGTGTATATGTAAATAATCTATCTGTCTAAGCTCACATTTTTTTTAATAAGTGTAATTGTCAAAGTGTTTCTTATTTTTGGTATGTTTGAGATAACTGTAGCTGTGGCAAATCCTAACGTAGTATATAATGCGATCCAAGTATTCAGTACCTGGTTGTTTTTTTTTAATACAGCTTCTGCATTATCATAACTGGCGCGACTCAAAGCTCTAGCAAATTAAATTATTCTCGTGAATTCATGTGCTAAGAAGTAGCCTCCTGATCATTCTCGAAGAAGTCGAAGCTGTTTGGTTTTGAAATCGCTTCTCGAGTTGTTTTTATTTTTCTTTAAACTAGGAATGTCTGGCAACTAGCGTTCACATCGGTCATAGTTTTGTTTGTATTTATTAGTAGATATCGACGTTGAAGTAATTGCCCGAAACTTGAACCGATTTCTTTTGTTTTTTAAGTATGACGATTCCGTAACTTGTTTCGATCAAAGAATGTTCAGTCGTAATTCACTGTGTGTATGAAAATGAATGACATTATTTTGAATTTAAGAGTTTCATAGCTATCCTTCAAGCTGACAAAACGTGTTCGCTTAGCAACAGAAAAGCGTTAGCGCATTCTGCGGCGATTTTGCCTTTCATTTGCGTGACAAAAGGTTCATATTTACCCTCTTGAGGCTCGTTACATTCCTTCAGTGTTATTTTCTTATATCCATCGACCGCTTCAACAAACAAAAAAAACGTTTTCATTTTTCTTTTTAGTTTTTTTAACGTAGAACTACGTCTTTGTCCGCGCTTGGAAGGGGGTGCAAAGTCTGGAGACCGGTGTCACGAAAGCTTGGTCACTGAAGTCACGTCACAGAGACAACACCGGAGCGCCGACCGAAGGCCGATTAGCATCGCCGCGATCCCTGCAGAGGCGTGCCGTACCTGCTGCCGAGAACGGCGCAGTGCGCACGCGCGTCTTTTGAATGAGATAGCATTCTTTAGCTACAGCCCCCCTCCCCCAGATTCGTTAGACTTTCTGGCCTCCTAATGCGCAGTGGGTATACGCAGTAGACCACTTCAACTGACATTCTCACACTCCTTCCCATTCGCACCCACTTTGAAGGACCTGACGACTGTGACGTCGTCCTAGAAGTCGTCCTAGACGTCATCTTTGATGTCGTCCTCCAGGCGACGTCGTCTAGACGACGACGTCACAGACGATATCTAGGAGAACCTCTAGGACGACGTCAAGGTCGTCAGGTACATCGAAGCGAGTGCGAATGTAGAGTGTGAGAATGTGAGCTTGAAATGGACTACTGCGCTATACCTACTGCGTATTAGGCGAGGTCGCCCTGAAGGTCGTCCTTGAAGTCGTCCTAGAGGTTGTCCTTAAGACCGCCCTAGAGATCGATCTAGACGTCGTCCTTGAGATCGCCCCAGAGGTTGGTCTAGAGGTCGTCTTGATGTCGTCCTCTAGGACGTCGTCCTCGACGTTGTCTTAGACGTCGTCCTAGAGGTTGTCCTTGACGAATGCTATCGCAATTCATAGAGCACCAAGAATAGTAATTTCTGCAGCAATTTCTTATCTGCTGACTTTTCTGGATTGCCCGTTTGCTCGCCTCAATGCGATGCGCTCCTGTCTTATTGAAACGGCGACAGACGGCGCTCCGGCAGCCGTGATTTCACAATCTTCGCTCATCGACCTGGACAGCGGCCGAGCGGCCGAGCTCGCGTCCTCTGCGCCACAGGCAGTTCACGCGACTCTCAAACGCGAATCGCCGAAGCGGTAATCCCCCCCCCTCCTTTCTCATTTCTTGAGCCACCACACGCAGTCCTACAGAAATTTATGCAGCATAGTACGCCTATGCACCGACCAATTTTTCGTTAGTGTATACAGCTATACTTTTCCCGCTAGTAGCCGAAATCCACGCTACGTTCGCAGTAATTAGAGCTGCCCCACGACAAAATAAATACCAAAAAATTACACAGATACACAAGCAAAATAATCACGGGAACCGACTAGTTGGAAAGAGGGCAAACAAAGATTGCGCGAATAAAGAAAGATCACAAGGGTGAGAAGAGAAAAAAAACTATATATATGCTCTAAAGTGCAAGTGCACAAAGAAACAAAACAGGTGATTATATACGAAAGGGAAAGACGGGGTCTGGATAGACGAGCCCGCGAACACAAATAGAATTACACGGAGTAGGCGGACAAGAAGTAAGAGAAGCTCGTTTGTGCATACGATATGGGGCTAATTTGCTCAGTTTACTTATCCCTTGCGCTTTTAGGCGCCCAAAGATGCCTACAGGGAACCACGTTCCCATCCTCTCTCTCTCTTCATCTTTCTTTCGCTCTCTTTTTTTTTTATCCTTTATCAGTTTTCTTTGTTAGTTGGCTTGATCGTTTCATCCGTTCTGCCGTCATTATCCATCTTCAGCCATCTTCGTTTTTTTTTATCTTTTTTATGGTGCAAGTTTTGCTGACACCTCGTTCTTCCCCATCCCCAAACCCTTTCGTCTATTTGCCGTGATCCACCAGTTAATTGTTGGGACTCCCCTCCCCCCCCCCCCTTCCTTTTCATCCCATGGGACCAAAAGAAAAGAAAGGAGTAGTCCCTTCTTTTTTTTTCTTTCTTCTAATGTGTTCAGAAACCAAAAACCGAGTTCTTCTATTAGGAGGCGGTGTTGGACTTGATGTACGAGCCGCCCGGCAGATAATGAGCTTTTCAGAGTCGTCTTTACTTGGTGGTCGCACTTGATCCATCTTTTGATTGCTAAAGTTATCCGTGTTTCTTTGATATTATTACCTTTTCTCGTTTGAGGCGGGCACACAGACTCAGGGTTTTGTGTGGGCGACTACGAGTCGGTGATTTCGTAAACACCTTGATTGTTGTGCCGTTGCTCTTATATCAGTCGATGGCGAAACTTTTATGGAAAGCGCGATCGAACTTTGCGTCCCTCTTTTTTGTTTCGGGAGCGTTGAAAGTTAAATGTCTATTTTTTTATTATTCTTGTTTAGCAAATTTGTTGCGTGGCGTTATAGCGCTGAAACCTCATAAATTACATGCGTGTCTCTGTGTTTTTTAATGATATTTTACGGCGAAATGTTATTCGGCAGATTAAAACGTTGAAGCATCGTGCGTGTTTCTCTCCTCTTCTGATTCGCGACACATAAATCGTCTCCTTCGCACCAACCTTCAAGCGCAAAAGGCTATAAATACTAGAAGGCCAATCCTCGTGACACAACAAAATTGTAGCTTAGCTCCGACAAATCCTAGTATGGTCGTCGATTGTCCAATCTAAACAATCAGCTACACTAAATGTCGAATTCCACCGGCAATTTCTGCTCCGCATTCCACTGCCTGTGTAACATCTTTAATGACTTCCGTGTTTCGTTATTTTATTATTATTATTATTAGTAGTAGTAGTAGTAGTATTAATACTACGAGATAAAAGAGCGCAGAAAAACAACATGTGGCGTTTTGTTTGTTGCGGTGTTTTATCTAAAATAAAACCTAAACAAGCATGTAGTACTACATACTTGTTTACATATGTGTGCTACGAACAGTTCTGAAAGCTGTTGTGTATGACCAATTTGATAGGGCCGTCGTACAGGGAAGACACACGCCCTCGGGCAGTGTGTGTGCACTGTGCGGAGCTGTCTTTGGTACGACGTGATAGCACATGGCAGTGTAACACCGGCTCGAGGCAATTTAATACGATACCGATCCCAGCGATCGAAGACCGGGAAAACTGCGTGACGGGTACTACACCTGCGCCGAGGGCATTTCTAATGACATATTTTCTGACAAATATTTGTAATTCGAGCGATTTGCGAATCCGAGCTCACGATTCTGGCTCTTGAGGGTTTTCACGTGGCATGCCGCGGGGCTCGCCGACTCGTTAGCGGCCCGAGGACATGCCCGTACGACCCGATTGTTATAATAGTTGCACTTTTTATGACCTTCCTTTTTCGTTGCTCCAACTTTTTTTTTTCTAATTTAGTTTTTGAGTAGTTTTCATTCTAGTGGGAAGAAAAGGAAATCAACCGCTTATCGTAAAATTAACTTTAAAAAATATTTGTTTTTACAGTACAAAATATTTTTTAAAAAAACGGAAAGAGTATGAAGAGGGCCGCGAAAGGTGTTGTCGAAACACTGAGCAGACGCAAGAAATTGACATTACTATGTCGTGTGTGCGTGCGTGTATTTTTATTTTATGCAAATAATCATTGGGCATTTGTATCAGCCTGCTTGTTTGTGTGTATGCGCGCGGTTTCATATTGACACGTGACATATTGAGTCGTTGACGCACGGCCTCTTAAGTCCTCTTAAGCCGCAACCAATTAGATTGTGGGACTGGCCGATAAGAGCGTGAACATAATAGGCCACACCCTACGTTTCTTAAACTCTCCGTGTCTCTGTGGTGGTCAGTGAGTGCACGTCTTACGAATGTATTATATAGGTGTTCGCGAGCGTCAGTGCATCCTTCGCCAAACATGGCGTCGGGGCGTCCTCAAAGTTTCTCGGGCACTCGTTTAACGCAGACGCCGCCGGCGTCACCCCCGGGGGCCCTATCTGCGACTTTGATCCGGCAAGCAGTAATTAGGCAATGATTTACTTTGATTAATGAATCCACGACGTCCAGATAAGGGCCGCGTCGCAGACTTCCTCGCTTCTTCTTTCTCTTGGGCTCCGTCATCGTCGCTTCTCTTTGTCTTGGCTGCCTCCGTTGTTATCTGGAGTAACGTTGTTTTTGTTGGGGGGACGAAGTGCAGCATGCCTGCGTGCATGCGCGTCTCCGCTGTTCGCGTCGCGCGCGCTTCGAGCAAAGTCTTAGCCATTTGTTCACTTGTGTCGACCTGACTTTTTCTTTTTCTTCTGCTTTCGTTTATAAGAGCTGTGGTGAAATTACAGACGTTTTCAAGCTTTGCTCATAACTGCTGTTTTCCGTGTTTTTTTTTTTTGCTAGCTTTATAAATTTTATTTTCTCTTCTAACAAATGATAAACGATGGAGATGTTGGCACTGAATTCGTGGGCGGAGGGGGATTGGTGGCCTAGTTTGTTAACGCACCACAGCTCGGAGAACGTGGAGGTAAACCCCGCGCTGCAGGAGCCAATAATCCTGGGCTCGATCCGTACCCCTACCCGTTTCGGATCTGGTTGAGCGTCGTACCAACGTGCGATCCTGCGTCACTTCCACAGCGTGATGCACGTTGAAGTCCTCAGGCTCGCTGGGGTGCAGCACTGACAAAATTGTTTATCCGTGTGTAACGATGTAGCCCTAACCTGGCAGACTAAACCCAGATTGTCCAAATCACTAACGAATAAGTTGTGTCGTTTGTTCTCCTGGGCGGAACAGTGCTAGCCTAAACTAAAACTAACAAAAATAGGTTGTGAAAGGCCGCTCAGAACTGCGTCGTTGATTTATTCTCATCCTTAAAAGACGTCTAGCTTGGTTCCAGGAAAGTGTGTTTTCAAAGTTGATATTTTATATGCTCTGGTCTTTCGGCTGTTATCATATGAAGCCGATTTACTCGTAAACTCGCACAAACTGTAAGGTGGGGACATTCGCAAGACCTCTTGGCCTGTGGTTCAGAGGTTCAGGCTTCTGGGCTGCAAATGCGCTATATAAGCTGCGAAATTCAACGCTCTTACCTGAAAATATTTCTTTACCCGGAATTTCCAAATGGTAGCTCTGTGAAGCGTCTCAAACTTGCTTCCACGGTGCAGGAATATTTTTGGACGTATAGCATCGCACTCATTTCCTGCGTCTGCGTCTCGCAGAACCGCTGTTGGCCGCTCGGTTGCTCGAGAGACACAAGCCCTGCGATCCCGGGTCCTTCGGAAAGACGTTGACGACGCCCGAACCGGTAAGTTGCATTTTCGTGGCCTTGCAGAGAACATTCAAATGTCAATATGACGTGCCCGTCAATCTTCAGCTTGTCTCATTCCTTTGGTCATCTTTTTTTGCTGCGCTCCTCGCATTTTCTTTTTTGCTTCGTTTCGAGAGTGAGACATTGTACCCGTAGGCCGGGGTCTCCATACCTTTTGGCTAAAGAAGCCGGAAGAAAAAGTAATTATAAAATAGGGAAAACTAAATAAACAAATTTTTGTATGTATTTCAACAGTAAAATTATTGTTAGGGAAAGTAGAAAACAGCCTCCTAAGGTGGATGAATACGCATGATTCCGTACTTAAATTTGAAATTGTGTATTCTGCTAATTCTTGACCTTACACAAAAATTGTGACCAAACTCAAAGCGCACGACAAATTTGGCACATTCACCCAGTGCAAAAGACTAACGAGAACAATAAAAATAATGCTGACAATATGCCATAGCTGTGGCAAAGGACACTAAGCACAATGAACGCCAGAACGCACAGGAATTTTAACATAGTTGCAAAGACACGAAGCAGGGGACCGAGAATGGCGATGCTAATGATGACAGTGTTCAATGGGTAGTACGCCGAGAGGACCCGCGTTACGAAGCTGCTTTCATCGTTATTCTTGGTACCTTCGGTTGCATATTTAGAACGCGTCGCGGCGTCGTTTCCTTACGTTCACTTCTTTTTGCGCCGATAGCAGCGGTTCTGCTGGAAGCGGGCATCATTGGAAGGACCACGGCTAGGCGCGGGCTGGTCGGAAGACTTCCGCGGGACTTCACCGTCACACGACCACGTCGCGGGACGCCGACGACTTCGCACGTCACGGCGTTACTTGACTTTGACGTGTTGTGTGACGTGGTACGTAACCTCACGTGACGCAGGGTGACTCGATAGACCATTCCCATAATCGCCTTTCGCGCGCTGCCATCCCTGTCTCCTGGACAGTGAAACACGTTCTGCGCATGCACGATGGCTTTCTTCTGCGGAATATCGCGCATGCGTCCACAGCCCGGTGGAAAGGAAACTATATAGACACGCGTGTCGCCGATGTTAATAAAGAAGTAGATCGTTCCGATAAGTCTGACAACGATACACTACACTTAGCCGACGCCTTTGCGCATGCATCGTATCGTTTTCGGGTATCGGAACGACCTTCCACAAGTACCTAATGACCCTATAACGTATTCTTCGTTGTACGCGAGAATTTCGTCACGGACGGGGTTGGAAGTTTTTTCGTATGGCTGTGCGCCACGCACGCCGTTTGTCGCTGTAATCGGACGAGGTCCTACGTTTTAGTCCAGTGATGCAATTCCACCTAGAGAACAAGGTCCGCGGATGACGTCACCGGTGGCGATACTGACGCCAGCTAGACGGTGCTGCGTGGTTACACTAGATATGACGATTGGGGAAGAAGGGCTCAGGCCTTGTCTTCTAGGTGGTACTGCTCTGTGTAGGCGTTGAAATAGAGCGCGCGGTGACACGTGGTAAGTAACCAGAAGCTCGTGGATCCGAGGATGTCGACTTGATACGCGAGCACTCGCGCTTCTGCTCGTCGACGGTTTTATCTCGTTGGAGTGTATAGACCTTTCCAAAAAGAGCGTGTGGCCGGTGTCATTTTGAGTGTTCGTGCGTATTGGCGCGTGCTTTGCTCAATTGCCGAAGCGACGAACACGCACGTGCTGGGCTGTGAAGATCGCACGCTGGACTGTGATTTTGTAAACATTGGAAAGGTCGATACACACCCCGTCTTGAGGCTTCTGTTGCCCTCTGCCCGCTACCGTACACGAGGATGACACTCGAAGCCGGCTGGGACAAGAGCCACTAAATAAGCTACGCTTCAGAGTAACGACACTTCAGCCATCTTGGTGCTTAAGGTCATGGTTGGCAGTTGTCTGAAGCATTATCTGAAATCGCAGGAAACACTTTTCCGTCCTCTGGGAATGCTGGCGTCAGCATTAGTAACTTTTCTAAAGCAAATACCTAAAACGAATTGCATCTTGCACGCGCTTCGTCAACGCTTTGTTTTGGTTATTTACTTCGAATCTTTTATACGGGGAAGGCGTGCGCGTGTGACGCGTGGAACACCAATCCCTGCATTCTCCTTGATGCTTGGGTAATATAGCAAATGGTCTATTTTTAAACGCTTGAAGTAATGACGTCACGTGCAATCCATGTGTAGAAGGCTCACCCATCGCTGGACACACTCAGCTTTTAAATGATGGCGATATAACTAAAGCCAATAAACAAGCTACGCTCCAGACTCCAGGGTAACTACACATCAGCCACCTGGATGGATGGAGGGACCGATGTTAATGACTGTACCCCATAGCCTACCTTGGTGCCTCAAATCATAATTGTCATTTATCTTATACTTCTTTTTTTAAATCGCAGCAAACATTTTTTTGCTTTCCCGAAACGTTTGAACTTGCTTGCTTCCGCAAACGTTTCACTGAACTTCCTAGCCGATACAACTTTGAGGCGTTCGCATTAGCGCGAGGATTCTTCGGCTCCCACACGCAGTGTTTGTTGATAATAATATTTTGGCGAGCCGAGTCCTCAACACAGGAAAGCGATATCACCTTATCTTCCTAATACCGTATCTAAAGGTCAGGAAGTCGAATTTTCTAATCGTAACTATCGCCTACTGCGCTCGTTCTGCACCAAGAGAGGACTACACGGTCCTACATTTTGAGGCCCGACTCGGCCCGGGCCGTTGGCTCTCAGTCTTACCCGACCCGGGCCCGGCCCGATGGAATTGGCCGCCTGATCCGGTCCGGCTCCAGCCCGGCCCGGCTGGATGTGCCTCGAGAGTGGGGAGTAAAGCGCGTCTCGGGTCTGAGCCCTGGCCCGGCCCGAGCCCTCGAACAATGCGTGCTATCGGACCTGGCCGGCAGCTGGGCCGGGCCGGGCTTTCTGGTCGGCCCGGGCCTCTGCAGAGCTCTACTAAGCGTGAAAATAGCGGCACCTGCAAGAGAATCGGGGAATGATGTGCCAAGAACCTCAGTCCCAATGGCGGTTGAACCATGGTTGCGAACGCGGCCGCTTAAAGATCTAAGATCACTTTCACGCGAATTTGATGACGAAAATGAACGGATCCTCTTCGCGTCTGCGATTCGAACGCCGGTATGAATACAGCATCAGCTTATCTCGTTGAGTGACTTTAAGTGGATTGATGAGTTACCCACGCGACGACTTTGTCGCGTAGATATTCTGAGTACCGTCGGTCAGGTGCGGCGGCGGCATGTGTTCGGGGCGCAGTGCTGCGACCTCGAGGCGGGACGTCCTGCTCGAGCAGACCGGGTCCTCCGCCGCCCAGGAAACCGGCGGCCGCACGGCTGCTTGAGAACGGCGTCGTCGTCGGAAACGTCGTCGAGGTGACCCGTCGCTTCTTGGGGATGGGCTGCCCGCGAGAACTCGCGCTGTTTGCATAGGGCGGCCCGGAAACACTGAGCCAGCGGAAGTGCGTCACGGAGGAGCCCGCAAACACAACGCCGCCCCAAACACCGGCCCCAAGAAAACCCCCACCGCGAGAAAGCTTGTCACCTCGCCGCGCGCGCGCTTCCTTTCGAGATGATAACCGTTCGAGTGTTCGTATATCCACTCGTGTATGTGAAACGTGAGCCCGAGCAACGCCACCTGTAGTCGCCGACATGTTAAGAAAGGCGGGGCTTGGTCTCTTATGTTCACAATTCTTCCTCTCTGATGAGTTCCTTGATGTATTTATCGGCCGCAATATTATTGACTGCGAAGAAATCGATGTCCCGCACTCGTCACATTTTACGGTTCTTAAAGGCGCCATGAAATGAGGGTTAAAGCTAAGGAGGAAAGAGTCGAAAATATCATTTCATGGTCCCAACATAAAAATACACTCATGGTGTGAGTGTACTCGTTCACCTGCGTGTGTGTCTGCGCGCGTCGGTGGTCGTACACCACTGATTTCTCACATGATAGTTGTTTTGTTTTCTCCGGTGCATTCGAAAACACAGACGCGAGAGTGCATGTCGACCGACTATCTTGGTCGTACGAGCTCTGGCGCAAAAGAAGCCCTCTCTAAAGACTCGTGCTGACGTCCTTATCTTCCCATTTTTATCATCAGGATACCAGACTCGAATAGAGGTTAGTGGTGTTCTTGAGGTAGAAATGAGTATAGTGAACGTTTCAACTCGTTCTTATGGACTTCTGCCTTTACCTATTCACCAAAGGTTTTGGTAGCTACCAAGGGAATTGAGGTCTTCGACAGAGTGCAAGCTTCAGAACGAGGACGGGAGAAGTTGACTTGAAGGAGACAGAGTGAAAGGGAGAAGGAGACGTCGTAGGAAAGGAGGGAAGAGGGGAGGACACCGGGAATGCGGCCACGGCTTCCGTTTTTCTTCTTGCACTTTCTCCGTTTTGTTCTTTGCTGGGAATTCCCCGGCAGACACGCCGGCACGCACGCGACACGCCATTTTGGGCGGGTACCTGTTGACGCCTTTTGTTTTAGCTGCCTCTTCTGCCCTCGTCTGAAACGAGGTCTTTTTTGTTTTTCTTGCTTTTTGTTTTTTTATTCGGAGTGGCTCTTTTCCTCCGTGTAAGCCTCTTCCGGTGACCTTCTCTACACAACACGCTCTCGTTTTTGCTCTTCCCTGGAGATGGTACCGAGAACTTTAGCCGAACATGTTGGCACTTAAAGGGACCATGAAGGCGATTTGGATGTTCAGTTTAACGATTGAAATTGATGTTATGTATATTCCAGGTAAAGCTGGCAAAGCTTTAACCCGAAGTTGAGCCGCCTGAATTAATTTAACAGATCCTGCAACAATCCCATCGATGACAGCGACGCCCAAGATCGCAAAAAAGCGACTTTCACTCACTAATATTGGGCGAAGACTGACTTGGAAACCGATTAGTATAGCAATAACATAGGATTTGTTTTTCTGACGAGAAAAAAAGTGTTTGTTCGTTTCGTCGCGCGATTCTCGGTTCCATACGTGAAGGGAGCTGCAGGAAGTGCTGTAAGCTGACGCGCTGCAGTTTCCGGTACTCCTCCGGGGACCATGGCAAAAAGCTTCTGTCAGACCTCGTCTATCATGCCGCGATCTTTTCTGCACATCCATACAACCTTACATCCAATGAGGCCCTTCTACGCCTGTGGTGTACTGAAGTGTTGTGCGCGAATATACAGAAGGAGGACATTGGTAAACACCCCTCCGCGAGTCCAAGACCTTGTCGCTTTTACGCCGTGCCTCCTTGAGCCGGACCATACTTGGGGTCATGTCTTGGGTTAGTAAAGATGATGGCGTCCGCGTTTGGCTTATCCCGGTGCTCTGCTCCAATGTTCTTGGATCTGTCAGTTGACAAGCTCCACGGAAGAGCGTTGTTCGAAAACGGTTCTTTGTTGCCTGCACGCTGTAGCAGGCACGGGCGGATATAGTGTTCCTAGCGCCACCAGTAGCAATGCCTCCAACACAGAAGTACCGTTTTAGAACGACGCTTACTTTGTGGAAACCCTGGAGACAATTTTGTTTATCATAAAAACCCAATAGAATCGCTTTCCACCGCAGGCAATGGCATCCAACATTTCACCGGTACCGCCCACCCCTCGCTGATTGGCAACCACAACAGCGTACTGTGACGATCGGGGGATGACTACTTTCGCACGCCATTTTAGGGCTCTGACTCATAAGAATTTTATGCGATTCCTCAGGAATAAAGAAGAGGGAGAGAGAGAGAAAAGGAACGCCATTTTGTGTTATCGCGAAATTCACTGGTTCTAGCGGGTACCAAGCTCCGCCAATCGGTCAAACTCTCTCAGCATGAACGGCTTTGGGCTGATAGCGTAGCGAGCGCCACCGGGTGTATTCGCGACGAAAAGGTGCAAGGCCTCATAGAAAGCTTATCAACTGACGTTGATCTCGTAACGCTGGCTCTGTCTTATTTGTTGCGCAACAGCAACACGCACACAGTATTGTTGTTGGTAATGCGATAGCGATTGGCAAACAATGATGTCATCTGTTGATAAAAACATAACGTCCTCCCTACACACAGTTGCGTTTGAGTGCGTTTGACTGCGTTGCGTCTAGAAACGGCTGCGAGCCACCTGGTCATCCGTGCTTCGTGTGAGGCATGGCAACCGATTCAAGGAGTAGAGCTCGGTAAACACGAATGTCCTGGTTACTCGCAGTCGCAACGCGGTATACAACTACAATACAACGCTCTCAAACCACAAACCGCCGCTACAAATCACCGCGGCATCTACGCTCATGACCCCTAAATTCTACCAAAACCGACAGTTCACTGTTGACGTCACTTCCGTTTTTGGGAAGGTTGTACGGCAAAAAAGCCGAACGTCAGTTTTAGTTCCGTTGATTTTACACGAAATAATAAGCTTCGTAGAATAGACCCTTTCCGGAATTCAGACTGGCAACTTTGATCACTATCGTCATCTGAAAAATGGCATATGTGCTATACTAATGGCGGCCTTCTGTTCAGTGATGAAGAAGTTGAAGATGCTCCTAAGCAGATGATTCGATGCCAATACATTCTAGATGTTAGCGCGACGTGAAGCAGGAATTGGATGCAAGAGCTGCGTAAGCGTTCATTTCTAACTCGGGCCCAGTCAATCTGTTAGTAGCACACACTCGGTTTCAGAGCCCCTTGATGTAGAGAACTTTGTCAAGGCGTCTATGTGGGCTGGCGCTTCGTTCTGACTGGTTGCATCTTTTTCGCCATCGACACTGAATGAGATTTAAAAATAAGTGGACAGTGACGCGCGCATTCTCATTTACCGTTGACTTGCGAATGTTACGGTGTTCCATAGAATACTGCAGACCACAGGTACAGTGTACTACAGGTTCATTGCCGCCATTAGTACGGTAAAAGTTAAACTGCCATTTGAGTCACCAGATGGCACTGAATTCCGGAAAGGGTCTATTGTATAAACAGATTGAGCATATTGATATAGCATACGATTTTACGACTGCACAGTGGTCAGAAAACAGCCTTTTCTATAAATAGGTTTCAAATCACCTTCATGGTCCCTTTAGCCTGCCTGTTGTTGTATGTTTGTTTTGTTCTTTTGTGGCAACAGTTCTCAAATTAATAATAAGAAGAAAAGATACTGAAACGAGCCTCCTATCGTCACAGCCACCTCAAGAAACACCGGGCGCGACTTAGGATGTTTTCCTTCTTGCTTTGTGATGCGTTGTTCGGTGCTTTTTAGCGGCTCATGTCCTTGCCTCATTCGTTGCGGCACTAAGATGCTCAATGGCTGTGAAGATTGCACACCAAGTTTGGGGTCTGTAAACACCGAAATACTGAGTACCCGCAAAAACGAAATAAATATAAACAACGAAGATAAACAAACGGTTATCGGACGGTTCGAGAACGCTGCCTCATGGCGGCACCGTCGAAACCCCGGAATCGTTCTCGAACCGCGAGTCGGAAATCCCGTACTGTCGCCGGTGGCGAGACACGGGCCGCTAGCAGTTCCTCACTCGAAAGAAACTTGCCCCCGTGCACGCATTGTGTCGAGCGTGCACTGAAGATTGCTGCGTAAGAAATCGCACGCGCGAGCGTCTTTCGGCCTTATTTATCGCCGCTCTGTCTTGTGCCGAGAACCCCTCTTCCCCCCTCCTCCCCCATCCAACGAGCGTTGCAGGTCTTAGGCAAAGAGTTACAGTCCTTACGTTTCCTTTCTCGCCGACCAGACGATCCGGTCTGCCTTTCGCCGCTTCCGCTAGCGCGTCGGCTCGCCTCCTCGGGCACGTAACTCTCGGCGCTGCGCGGCCCGCATGCGTGAAGTATGGCCCCTACCGTCTGCAAGAAGGGCTTGCTCGTTGTTGTGTAGAACAGCGACTGACGCACACTCGAGGTCACGCACCCCGCGTAGTATTCGATCGTCTCTAACGTGTACCGCATTTTCTACATTATAGTCCGCATCTTTCGGATGAGAAAAAGAAATATTGAGATAGATAGTTTGCGCTTCAGTGTTGTCGACTGGCTAAGTATTCAGAACGTAGAAGATCCACCTCTAACACGCGCTCGTTGCCTGTGTTTCCGGTGTGAGTGTGGTAAGGTGTTAACGAAAAAGAAATTACGAGGTTTAAAAAGCGCGAACAAAACGAGGGATAAGAAGACACCGTAGACAACAGGACGGCACTAACTCTCGAGTGATTTTATTACGAGTCATTACCGCGTCTACACGCAGACTCCTCTGCCCGACTCGCATCGCAGCACAACCAATCACCACTCGTTCAAGTACTGTAAACGACTAAATTTTCGCGAGGACCTAATTTTCGCGAATTTCGCGAATCGCCTACAAACGCGAAAAATATGTCCCGCGAACAATTCCGACAATATGTGAACGCTACGGAAGCTACACTCGATTCGCGAATATTAGAACCCGCGAATAATTTCAAATTTTTGAGCTTTAACCCGATTCGCGAAAATTTTAGCCCGCGAAAATTAAGTCGTTTACAGTATTTTAATTAGTACGGACCAACTAGCCCAAACCTAAGTTTTTAGTGCAAAGGCAGAAAGCTCGAGCTGGAGCCTGAGCACCTACCGAATTCTTAATTCGTCACTGACTATGGTGCATAGTCCACGCGTAAAAGTGTTTCAAACACGGCGAATATTAAAGATAAAGAGGGAAAAAGCCCACTTTATTAGCTTATAAAGAAGCTTGCATCATACGTAAATCATCGCTAATATACTCCGTCATTTTCTAAAAATCCGTCACGTATCTTCATGTTGAGCGGCATGGGAAAGACGAATTCCCGTTAAGTCCTCAGCTGAAGGTAGATCCGCACCACGTGAAACGGCACCATTCCAATCCTTTATGGTTCGTGGCAGTGCTGCAGGCGTTACCGAAAAAGAAGTCACGAAATGCGAAGATAGAGTGATTAGACAGGCAAGCTGGTTTGCGTTACACATTTTTGGAAAACAAAACAACCGGAGATGACGGACGAGAAAAGAGGGACAAACACAAAACGTCTTCTGTTTTGTCTTTTGTCCGTCGTCTCCTGCTTTTTTTTTTTTTTTAGATGCATAATTTTATATTTTATACTTTATTGCACTTAAAGAGAAGAGGAGTATGGAGGGCGTGCGAGTTCTGCGGAAAGGCGGGGGCCCATGCAACATGTGTGCCCGCAGAGCTGACCCTTTATACCCCCCCCCCCCGCAAAAAAAAAAATAACAACAAAACACACACACACTATTGATACACTTAGTCATTGATGCAGCTACACATATCTTGCTGCCTCACTCTGGAGCGCTCTAATGTCCTCACGGTTAGATGGCAGGGAGTGAGTCATTGAAGAGGGTAGGCCTCGCCACACTGAGGCTGCACGTAGCAGGCACGACTCGCGGTGTCGGAGCGTACGAGCGAGGATGGGTTGAACGGCACCAGTTCGCAGGTTGAGACGAGGGCGGTCTGGGATATCGGAGTAAGGAGGGCTGCAAAGCAGACAAAACAGGCGGACGGAGGCGAGCTGTCTTCTGTGAAGAAGACTGCACCATCTCGAGGTCTGGTACAGCGTAGCTTGGGTGGTACCCCTGTAGGTTAATTCTGCGGCAGGATCGGCACGACGCACGCTTATATATGCGGCCCGACGTTGCACGGTCTCCAGGCTTGATTGCAGGGATGACTGGTGAGGATGCCAAACTGTGGAGCAGTACCCTAGGATGGGGAGGACGAGGGCAGTGTAAAGGTGCCGAAAAGCCGCAGGGCTCATTCCACGGGTAACGCGGACAACGAAACCAAGTAGGCGACGAGCTCTAGCAGTGATTAGTGTAATGTGCCCACCAAAGTGGAGCTGACTGTCCACACACACTCCCAAAATGCGCAGGTTGGTAACCTGCTAAAGAGGGACACCACCAAGGCAGAGACTGTGGGACTGAGAAGATGAAGGTCGTTGTGAAGTGACAGTCATGGAGCAGCATTTGGATAGATTGAAGGGCAGGAGGTTTTCTAAGGACCACCGGTAACAATGGTCAAGGTCGGATTGAAGGGAGGTGTATGAAACAGGCGTTTTGATAGGGTGGAGGAGGGCCAGACATCAGCATAGAGGAAAGATGTGGAGGATAGGTGGGTCGTGATGTCATCTATGAATATAATGAAAAGGGTTGGACCAAGTACACTTCCTTGAGGTACACCAGATGCCACAAGACAGGGATCTGACAGTGCTCCCGCAAAGCGAACCGACTGAAAACGTCCAGTGACGAAGCTGGACAGCCAGCTCATGAGGCACCCGTCCACGGCAACACGGCGGAGCTTTTGCAGAAGTAGATGGTGGTTTATCCGGTCAAATGCCTTGGAGAGATCCATTTGAACTATCTCGCATGGTGTGTAAGAGTCAAGATGGGCACTCGCAGTGTACCAGGAAGGTAGAGCGGCTTCACAGGAGCGGCAACGCCGCTCCTGTGAAACCGCTCTTGTCGAAATAAGTACTCATTACTTGACGAAATAAGTGACTCGTTACTTGCAAATAAAATGAACGTTTACCAAGCTACGTTACATCAAAATAAAAGAAACGGGTTATCGTTACCGTTACCAGGCACGTATCCAGGGGAGGCCCATGGGGCCCGCCCCCCCCGCCCCCCCGAAATCTTCCATTCTGCTGGGACCTCCTCTCCCCCTCATACAGCATTTTGTCATGGGCGGCCCCGCCCCCCTTCCCCCGAAACAAAATCCTGGCTACATGCCTGACCGTTACCGATAAAAAGTAACGTGCTTACTTTTACCTTACTTTTTATTTACGTGACGATAGCGTATTTTGACACTGCGACGATGGGCGCGTGGACATTGGGTTTTTTCTAAAGTGGCAGTGTTTGCGTGAAGAAAAGGGAGGCAAAATTGTGAAGGCATGTGGAAAATGAAAGAGGTTATGTGACTTGGCCCCCCAAGAGCACGAACAAACTTGAAGTCTAATTCTTTTTTTTTTTTTTGCTAAGTCTTGCGAAGATTTAACGATTAACGTAACCACGTCACTCGTTCCTCAAATTAGTTACGGAAGTGCGTTATTAAGGTGTTTTCGTAGATGGTTTTCGCCGTTCCGCAAGACTCTCGGCAACCCGCTACGACACCCGGAACTCTACAGCCAAGGCCATCGGCGCGCAGGCGCAGTAGCGGCTTCTTCGTTGCGGAGGGCTTAGCGGAGGGGGAAAAGCAGTCTACGAAAACTCCCTATTTTTTTCGAACATGTCACTACGCTACCGAAAAATTGTTACGATTACGTTACTCTGCCACCGCAAAAAGTAACGGGTTACTGGGAACGCCGTTACGTGTAACGCGTTATTGCCAACCCTGGTACGCTGATTACAGGCCGGAAAATATCGTACGCGCTTGTGTGGAACTAGGGATGCAGCAAACCTGCCGAGGTTTGAATTCGACCAGACTCGAACGTTTTCAAATTTTTAACTTCAGTAGAAGAGGAAGAAAGTTGGACTGGCCATCATGCTCATGCTCGGAAATTGAAGTCGAGCTGTCGCCCCCTAGCGGAGAAGGCGCGCACAATTTCTCGGATGTATCGTTTAGCATTCAATGGGTACCCTGCGTTTTTTCCGCAGTCCCCAATTTGCCTCAAAATTGACCAGACACGCCAACAAACATCTGTGAACTAGTCACCAAAATATCGGGACAAAATATTTTTACTCGAAGTTATAAATACGACTTTGGTCGTTAGCTTCTTTTCTTCTTTTTTTGTATTTATTGGCAACAGTGCAAAAGCGACGACAGCGGCAGGCAGGGGCCCACTGTTTGAATTCTACAATAGACATATTCCGAAACTAGAAGCGCCTCATTGGCGGCATAATGCCGCTTAAGCATTATGGGAATCAGTGGGTTCCTAAAATGTAAAGTGACAGGTTCCTAAAATGTAACGCGCGCGATGACGGATTTACGGATGTAGACTTTTAGTTACAGACTGATTGCAAGCAGTTTCATGGTGTCAAATGAATTCTTTGGAAGCTCGCTCTAGCACCCGCGCAGCAGCACAAAACAAATGCTCGGCATACTCTGTTCTCTTTGGACTGCCTTTTTGACTTGCAAACCTGCCTGCCAGTGACGTCACGGCCACGAAAAGCGCGGGCGTATTTGAACGTTGGTTTTGCCAACTCATTTATTTGCGGATTTCACAATGACTGTTCAAAATTTCGCGATACTTAATAACCTGCCGAAATGGTAAAGGCCTGGTATTCAGACAAGAAAGTAGTTAGTAGGGAAGCTCCAGCACTCCCCGTAGTGCGCCTGTATGGAACCACACAAAACATTAAAAGAATATGTGTTTTATTTATATTTCGTAAAATATAGAAGACACTAGTGTACAAATGTTTTCACTGAAGATCGCAATAGTTGTATACAAGTATGGCAACACTGCTCAAAATTCGATCTTTTGCACAAAAGTTTGAAGGTCCGCAGCATCGGCCGGACTTCGGGGCTTGTCAACAGTTCGGGACTTCCCTAGCTGGAACAGTACCCGAATCTTTCATCACGTGATCAAGCTCCCGCCCGCAATCCAGGCAGAGTCAGCAGGGTCAGGTGATGAAAGGAAGGTGGTTGATTGGCCCGGCGAGCGTGTAGCTTCCACTGCACCACCAGTTTACGGGGGAAAGGAGTATAAAAGGGCTTCCAACTGTACTTGCGACGCGATTGGACTTTCCTTTTGATCGGTAGTAAAACGTGATGCGAGGTTGCTTGACAAACCGGCAAGTTTAGACGTTCATGATACTTTTTTTTCTTTTAGTAAAGTTTAAGCTTAGGGGTGACTTCTCAAACTGCTGATTGGTCTAAAGGTTCCTAAATCAGCTTGTAGTTCAACGTTCTTAACGTTATGATCAATTATTGCGAGCAAGAACAATCTGAAAGGTTCACTGAAAACAAGCCTTTGAACGAAACATTTCTAAAAGCTTCAGAGTGGCAGCTAACATATCCTTCCTACCGGCTTTGACTGCATTTACGCTTCGTACGTAATAAGTGTTATTTGTAGTCGTAATAGAACTCTCCCAGAACACGATGACCTGTCTTATAGTCTCTTTAAGGGCTCTGAAGAGTGGGGACAGTAAGTTGAACGTGACGCAAGTAAGCAGATATGGGTTTCTTTTCAGCTAGACAAGTGCATTTAATTTGGTAGATTTGACTCAGCCAACTTCAATAGCCCTCTGTAAAGGTGTATCATACGGAAGATACACCGTTCGCTTTTTTTTATATTTTTACGTCAGTTCACCGCTTACATGACGAAAACAAACTCTTGTCTCCTAATGCAAATAATGCTTTGCTTTTTTTTTTTTTTTGCAAAGGTTCGTGGCGTTTTTGCGCCTGAACTTTTCGTTTAAACGTTGAAGCTTTCGTTTTATCCACGGTATGTGTCTTGTTCCTCCTCTTATGTTCGTAAATTAATACTACCAACATCCTCTTGGTTCCCCAGAACATTCTATAGAAATTAGGAGAAAGCAAGGTATCAGCTATGTTGGCTTCTCTTTTCAACATTCTATACCCCATATATTAAAGACAAAAAAACTATCTATCCGAAAGGAGTCTTGATTTTAGTGAGAAAAGGGAATAAAAGAAAAAATATGGGAATATTTGGGAGGGACGGTGGCAACGTCTTGAGTTGCCATAGAATAGAATAAAAAAAAATATTATGAGAGCATATATATGTTTCAAGGGTGAAAGGAATGTTTTTTCTCCAGCCTCAAAATACTCCCACCGACGAGGCAAGCAAACGAGAAAAAAAAAAGAAACAGAGGACAAAGAGCTTTTGTGGGAGATAGTCTTACTAAGTCGCGAGCTGCCTTCCCTTTTGTTGAGGAAGATTGATTTTCTTTCGTGAAAAACGCCATGTAGGCACGCTCGCCGCAAGAAGAAAATGGCTGTGTAAGTACTGCAAGCGTGTAAGCTGATCTCTGAACCGCGCTGAACACGCTGTATAGAGAGTTTGAAAAGCTTGTCTTGCTTGTTTTCTTTCAGCTGTACTTGTTTCTGTTTTTGTTTTTTTTTTTGCTTTTATAAAAAGTATAAACACAAAAGATCAAGGATTGTCAAGTAATGCCCTCAGGTTGGTTACAGCGAAGCCTCCAAACGAGGAACCGTAAAAAAAGAATAGCGCGGGCTTTTGCCGGGGAAATTCCTCCTTGCTTGATTTCCGTTGCCATTTTTTTATTGTCGACGCTTCTTTTATTGCGAGTTTTTTTATTATTATTATTATATTCCGATAATAATTTTTGTGAACAGACACTTCGAAAATGTTGAAGAAATTAAAACGAAGAGGTGTGTGTACTTTTTTTTATTTTTCAAAAAGAAAAAAGAAGAAGGGTTGATTATCATCATAGCCTTCTACATAGGAGAATAGCCAGCGCCTTCAATGTATACAAATAATGCTATGAACGCACTCAGTGTTGTGGGGTCGCTCTGTAATAATCGTCGCCCGATCGGTGTGTGCTTCGCTCGTCTCCCAAGGAGTGACACAATACAACAAGAAGACGACGAATGGGTTTACTGTATACTTCCCGGTCGCCCGTCCTCGAGAGCCGGCAGTCCCGGCCCACCGACCTTGGTTTGTCGCTACGTCGTCTCGGAGCTCGCAGTCGGAGTCCGTGTCCAGGAATAAGGATCGTCCTTCCCACGCCAGCGCTGCGTAGGCTAGCTGTTCCGGGATATCATAGCCCGGTCTCCCTGCGGAACCACTCCGGGATCGTCATGACCTAAGCCGCCATATGGCCAGATCCCACCGTTCCCGCCGGTCCCGGTCTGAACCTCGCTGGTGGACCACTCCGGGGATCGTCGTGGGCCAGACCGGCTCCATCCTTCCTCCCGGCCCAAGCCCCGCGCAGCACGCTCTCTCTGACGCCAGGTCGTGCCTCTTCGGCCGATCGCCTGCCACGTGCCCTCCGCCCCGTCGTCCTCCACCATCGTCTCCCCACAGGGTACACAAACCAAAGCGTTTGTGTACAGGAACTGTGGGCACCGGTTGCGCAGGAAAACGAGGAAAACGTCCATCGAAGAGCAAAGCGTCTGCGCAGGCAGACAGATGCTTAGTTCGAACCTACCGATTGCTCGTGACTTTATGAACATGGCTGGGTGTATAACAGCGTTCCCAAATACTTGGCCGTATAAATTATAAGTGTCGCGCGCGCGCGACAACTATAATTGTGTTTGCGTGTTTGTTCTTGCCACTAGTTTAACCTCATTGTGGCGTCACGGATAGGAACCGTAAATCGGCGCCACCGAAACAACTGGCTGCCATCCTTGCTTACCGTCTCTCTGAGAGCTTTCTGAAGCTAAGCGATTAGTGGCTAACCGGCCGTGAACTCAACCAACTTTTGCCTTCTCAGCTATAGATTAAGCAGTCAAAGCTTGAAATAGACCAGCGTCAAAACTAAGAAAAAACCAAGTGAAAAAAAAATAGAAATAAGACGGTACGCTTGGCAAGGGTTCATTGACCTCATTAAGACGGCTGGCCGTTTGCCTGTCATTATTATGTCACGGCGGTGCTTTTATAGAAGTTGCGCCCGAACGATGACATTGGGAAAGAAAGGAGCGCAATGTCCAAATCCACTCGCCTACGATACGCTAACAATCTTTATATATATGAAGGGAAAAAAAAAGCTAACTGAAGCTTCGCGTCTTGCACGTTTCCGAAGCGGAAAACCTGAAAGACAAAAGAGAATTTGATGAGGTATTTCGTATGCGTACGGAGGGAATGGTTGCTGCTGCTGGTGCTGCTACGGTCGACTTTTGACGACCATCCCGGTCCGGTGACGAAAGAATGCGAGTGGATTTGGACGAAATCCCAAGCGCCGGGAGATATGAATATTAAAGAGTCGCTTCTCTTTTTCTTTTCTACCTCTCTCTCTCTCTTTCTTTTAGAACCGCGCGAAGAACAAAGACAAAAATATATATATATGCTTAGAAGTTTTTAAGTTGGATTTTACGTTGTTTGTTTTCTTTCGACGTTCCTTGTCACAGAGATTCCACTCGTCGACTTCATTTTCATATTCAACTCGGAGATGGAAAAGAAGATCTTTGTTCCAGTGCGTCTACGGGCTTGACTCAATTCTTTTTTTCTTGTTATACAGTGTGTGTATTTTTTTTTCTACTCTTTTTTTTTTCAGTTATGTGACATCTCCGCACTGTTTTAAATTGTGGTAATCTGAAGAATGACATCACATTTGAAAATCAGAAAGGTAGGAAAGGGGATTTCATTCAAACTTTTCTTCTTTCTTTGGTTGACTACCGTTTGACATCGATTTGTTCGCCATAAAAATACAACGCTGCGGTCGTCGAGGGAACAGGAAGGGGGACGGGAAAGGGAGAGCGAATTCGAATACAAAAGAAACGCTTTGTGGGAATTGAAAAAAAAAAGAAAACAAAAACAGAAACGTGTAATATTCAAAAGGCGCGGAGGAGTACGGCCCTAAAACGTTTTCTTTCCTTTTCACCGCACCTTCACGTCATAAGGCCGGTTCCTTTTTAAATGCGGTCGCAATCAAAATTTAAACGAGATGTTTGACTTTGCCTTTCGCGACGACATTTTCTGTGAGCGCTCTAATATATTTATTCAACCGCTGTAGCTGGAAATAATGTTTTTTTTGCTTCTAGAAATTTATTAAGTTTTCTAGGCTTTTTTTGTGCTTTGGTTTCTGCTCAATCTCATCTCGACTTAAACTTATGAACTTGTCAACGCTTAGGAAGCGTCATTTGCATCAGAGCCTTTCGTTCTATGACTGTTCAATAAATAAAAGAACAGTGTGTAGAGAAATAATAAAAAGGATAATTGGACGAAATAGCAAGATGCCGCAACAAGGTCTAAAAATATTTTGTTAGTTTATTTTTATATTTTTCCGGCATTTTGTTAGAGAATACTTCGGGGCTACTGGACAAGAAACGCAATTTGTAGGAATTAAGGACGCGATTTGACGACAGGCATCTTAAGGCAAGTGTGTTATCTTTAACCGCTGCCCCGGCATACTACCATTCAACGCCAGCGCTGGTTATAAAATAATTCATAAAATACATATCGGATATAGCATATTTATTCAGAGTCGTCATCGCGAAAAGTGAGTGAAACACACTGTAAACAAATATCTGGTTATCCATACTGCCGTTGAGAAAATATGAGTGTACCAACCGTGCGAACGTATCATAATCGTTCTGTGAAGGTTTAAAGTCGCAATTTACACCAAAGAATCAGCTTCAGGCTGATTTCTTGGTTTTGAATCGTCTCAAATCGACAACGCTCGTAGGCATGTTCCGGCTGTTTTGGTATTGAATGGAGCAATGTTGCTGGCAATTTAACTTGAACAGTATACGTTGACACGACTTGATTTTACTTGCTGCCTCGTGTTGTTTAGCACGAGCGAGGGGTTGATCCAGGCTCCCCTAGAATACTTCCAAGTGCAAGAGCCCGATTGTTTGGCACGCTCGCAGCGATATCTTTGAGGGCCCATAACTCTCCTCTCATCCTCAGGCAGGGCTACCTTCAGACGACGCGTCGAAACATGAAGCTCGGTTTCGACGCCGGTATCATATTCGGTTTCGACGCTCAGAGTGTGACTTGGAAGGAAAAGAAACCCAGCGACGGTTGTTTGGAATTCGACTCCGAGTCTCCGACCACGGCGTGGATTAGTCGTAGACACATGGAGGACGTAGGGCGTAGTGCAGCAAATGCGGACCAGAATAGAGATCACGAGTGACGTCCGCATGACACGAGAGACTCTCAACTTCGGTGAAAAGAAATAGTG
The DNA here is from genome assembly GCA_037355805.1 of Ixodes ricinus. Lineage (NCBI taxonomy): Eukaryota > Metazoa > Arthropoda > Arachnida > Ixodida > Ixodidae > Ixodes > Ixodes ricinus. The sequence goes on along the minus strand of JAZHYW010021170.1, from coordinate 50,619 downwards.
CGTGTTGTGCCGCGCTTATCGCGTTATGCGCTACTTCATTTACGAAACTTTAACAGACTGCTTTCTTTTTTGAACCAGTGTAACTTTGATCGGGAACTCGTTCTGAAAGTGAGAGGCAACGAGGAATTTACTTTTGTGGACGTACTTTCGATGAACGTGCGAAACTTTGGGGGGCATGTAGGTATACTCCGTTCCACCTTGGACCGCAGCGAACGGTAGCGAGCCATCCTATCCAATCCAGCGCTTTGAGCATGTCACGTGACTCTACGCTCCGCGTGTCTCGCTGCGCGGCCAGCGTCCCTCCGGAATGTCACGAGACAATCACACGACATTGGACTAGCTCCGACGGCCCACCGCGGCGGCTCGTTGTCAGGTGAAACGAAGTATGACAGTCTAAAGCCGTGGTCACACTGCTGAATTATCATACAAAAGACAGTTTGCGGACGCCGTCTGAGTTTCTTCCTGGTATGACGGTCACATTGATCATAAACACTGTCTGCAGGCATGTAGGAAGCAAACATGATTGGAACATGATTGAAGCGCGTCGGTGAAGCTTTGTTGACGTGTGCAGGAATACAGCGTGCGTCTTGTGTACAACGTATAAGCAGTCTGACTGCGGTTTTAGTCCAACGTACATCGACGGGGTGCGCGCAACGTCTCGATGTTGACGGTCACGTGGTGTGTCACATTCCGTTCAGTTCCGGTCCCGCGCAGCAGCGGTCATTAATTCTGCCAGTTGGCGGTGGACCCCGCCGACTGCGCACGCGCGGCTCGCAGATACCCGCCGCTGTGTAACGGAACTCGAGCTTCAGGAAGCCGAGCCCCGTTCTTCAGCTGATTGGCTGGCTTGCTTCGGTGGCGAGGCTTGGTTTTGAGCGGAACCGGAAATGCGAGTCCCCAAAATTTTAATTTCCTGAAAGAAACGCGCGCTGGTCTCTCTCTCTCTCTCTCTCTCTTCCGTCAGTTCGTGGCAGTGTCTGCCTTCCTCGCTCCGGCGGTTGTCTCACGTCCTCCCGCTTATTCTCGAACGACGAACGGGATTTACGAAACTGCGTCGGAAGCGTGGCAGAGACGAAGAGGCTCGGTGGCGTTTTGCGCATCTAATGAGCGGAACGCTTCGACGTTGCCAAGCCGGTAAAGGGGAAAGTTTTTTTGTTCTTTTTCCCTAACCTCCGTTATGTATAAGAGATAAGGAACGCTGAATGAGCTCTCCGCTTCCTTGTGTCACGGTACGCGTCCTGTAGGAAGAATCATCCGTCGAACCGCTTTTCGGTTTCTATCCTCCGTTTCGACTTTAAGTTCGACCGCAGTCAACGCTACTATCCTCGGGAGCCAATCAAACAGCGACAAAGATGCATCGTCACGGTGCCCGTCGCTTTTGTGCCTTTACCAATGTTTTTAACATAGCCACGCGCAGCACAGGACCGAGCGCTGAGTTTCCCGTCATCCCAGCGATTGGGCACGAGCCACTACCCGAATCCATGTCGAGGCATTGATTGTCACGAACTAAAGTCGAATGTCTACGCAGTGTTCGGGTCCACTGTGTGAGCCGCATTTAAATATCGTCAAAGCGGGGATCGCGAAGCTCGATGACGCACTTTCGGGGATCGCATTGTTTGGCGTTGTCCCCGCAGCTTCGTCACCGAGTCTTGCGAAGGAGAGACTTGAAGGAAGGGTCCGCATTTTATCCTTGGAATTCCACCGCGACGAAGACGCTTCCTTATCAGTGGCGTTGCGTGCAGAATATTCTTGGGTCCCGCTAGTGCCAGTAAGCTGGTGGATAGCGAGAAACATTTCTGCCCAATGTCGTTGCACGGCCCCTTCAATGTGAAAGTGAATATGAGGTAATCACTGGCGGCCATAGCTGTGTGCGTAGCTGCTCACTGCGTGCTGACGACGAGCTTCCACGGCGCTTTTGGCAACGTGCCTTTCACGCCATCACGATGGACGGTCTTCGGAACCTATAAGTGTGTGACCTCGTTCTGACCATACCCAGTGAGCAGTGAACTCAAATATGGTTGGTGTCCAGCGAAGACCCCTTGAAAGGCGTTCTATCTGAGTCTTTTTCCCACGCGTAGTTTGACTGCGCTGTGTTTCTTGCACTCATACCTTTTCACGTTGACCCTCTTCGTAGCCACGTATCCTCACACATTCGGTATGGAGCTAGTAAAAAAAAATATATATATATATATATATATAGAAGAGAAAAAACAAGCGATTCACCCCCATTAACATTATTGGTAGTTGGTTGATACAGCGTGTCCATGACTGCTGATGGCCCTGTTATCATTTCGTTAATATCACTATTATATCGAGTAACAGACTGGGGAATTCAGTTAAAATTGTTATCATTATTAACAGTATTGTTACTCGGGTGATACACCGTGTTCGTTACAGCTGATGGTACTGTTACTCTTTTGTTAATATCACTATTACCGAGTAGCAGATCATTACTACTGATGGTCTTGTCACCATTTTGTTGAAGTATTATTAATTTGTTGGTTATTATTACTATCATCGAGTACATTTCTGCGTTTTCTGTTGTGTCCGGTGACAAATTTATGCTCGTGCGGTTGGCCCTCAAACTTTCTTAGATTCTTTCGTTCTCTTCTTCTTCTTCCCCAATTGCAGCCTTTTGTTGGGAAAGGAAAAAGGAATTGGGAAGAGAGGGGATTTGAGCGAGAACCTCTAAATCCGAGTCAAGAGCCCCCGGCTTTGTTTCGACGAGCGACACCGGCACGTACGCGCTGCGCCCGGGTGGAGCGGTCGGGATTAGCGACGTCATGCAGGGACGGAACAAAGGGAAAGCCCGAATTCTTCTCGCTCTTTCTTACTCGAAGGGAGGCTGAAGAGGGGCTAGGACGTCGGGCAAAAGCCGTAGGCTCACGCGTGAGGTAACCTGTGCCGCGCGCGGAATCCTGTACGGCCCCCGAGAAGAGTCAACAACGCGACTCGTTCATTAGAATGAGAATAAGATCGGGATTGTCGCCGGCTTTAACGGAGGAACTCGGGGTCTCCTTTTTCGTTTCTCTCTCTCTCTCTTTCTGTTTCTCTATCTTTCTTTCTCTCTCTCTCTCTATTACGCTCAGCTTCCTTCTCTGTCTCGTGCTTTCAATCTCCCTTTTCTGTCAATATTTTCTTTTATCTTGCGCTCTTTCTCCGTCTCTGACAGACAGAGACACACCCGCGCCATTTTCTTCTATGTGCAAGGGTCTCGTCGCACTGGCCGAACAAGCAACAAAAAAAAAATGCTGCAAGTTCAGGCGAGCTGGTGTATATACCACCTTGAGACCGCTCCACCCAACCCTAACTCCATCGAGTTGCTCCTCTAAAGGGCCACTGACAGGCTATTTATGCTCGTCGACGCTTTTATTCGAATATGACCTATAAGAGCCCAAATACCCAGAACATAATTTGCGGCTCGAAATTTGTTTTCTTTCCGCCCGAAAACAGCCGGTCGAGAATTGGCCGGTTTCAGTCGCGCTCACTCTCTTTTTTATGATCACGTGGTGTTCAAACTATGCGTACCAAATATATTCTAAGTCGTGGGTCATCTAAGGCACACATTCAATATTAAAAGTAGAAAAGGATATGAACCCCATTTTTGTGACCTCCAAGAAATTGCAAATACGTTGATCGAACAAAAAAAATTGTTGCACAGATCACAGAAAGTACATGTACACGTCATTCTCAATATGGCGGCGTACCGCGAGCTGGACGACGCGATGGCGGCGTACGACGGACCAACGTTGCGACGAACGCCCGCTACTTCGGAACTGTCGTCCGTCGTACCGGCCAATCGATCTTCAAGCGCAGAACATCGAGCGGAAGGGATGTAAGTGCGAAACAATCGCACGACAAACGGTTCACGCAACTTCGTCGTCGTCTGCTTCACACGCCGGAGAAGCGGAGAAAAAAAAACGCGGTCGGGAGTAGGCTTGTGACTTCCGGCCATGAGCTTCCGTGCTCCTGTTTCGGTTTCGGTTTTGAGCAGTTGAGTTGTTTGGCTTTATTAAAAATATACGCGACTCTGCAGCAAAATATTGATGGGGTGGTCGCCTGACACCATATTAAATCGCCTGACAAAAAATAAATATTATTGGCGGGTGTCAGTGTCCTTTTTAGCGAAACCCTTCGAGAATCGCGTGTTGTGCGCAGTTCGGACGTAGAAACGCTGGACTCAATCTCTCTGTGACAGCCCGTATGTCGATGTAACGGAACCGTCTGGACAAATTACCACTGATAGCATTTGCCTTTTAATAAACTGTGGAGGTGGTGAGGTTTTTCTTTCCGCAACTGTCAAGTCTACAAGGACGAGTCACTTGCATTTCACAATTTGTTTGTTTTCTTTCGTTGTTCCACAGTGTGACCATGGCCGAGTCAATATTTAGGGTCAGGAATTCTGTGCAATGTTCATTGGCCAGGCATGACTTACGGAGACGCAGGCATCGTCGCAACGGCAAACGAAATAGTGCCGTTCCAGAGAGGTGTTTACAAGAAACCGAAAGAGGAAGGCGTTTCAAACCCAACGCTTTAATCGTCACCGTGGAATGCACAACTCCCAAAGAAACCGATCCATTTGTTGCAAAGAGAGAGGAGAAGAGAGAGAGAGAGGGTGGTGGAGAGAGGAGCAGGAGGTGGGAAAGAGAGAAAGGGGGTGACCAATAGGCGACAACGAAAGGACCTTTTCTCGGGGTTCGTTTTAATGGCGTTGCGCGAAGCAGCTCTAATTTCCTGTCCGCTGGGAGGAAGCGCGTCGGTGTGTGCTGCCCGCGAATCATTTGCATTGATGCCTATCTGCCAGACCGACTGCTCGTACTTGCCAAGCAAAGCGCTCAGGAGGCTTACCGGGACCGCCGGAGCCCCCTTCTCTAGGGCGGTCATTTGCGCCCTCTTGGGGAGGACGGGTCACTAATGAAGTTTCGGGAAAGCGGGGCTGGTGGACGGCCACCGAGCTCCAGAACTCCTTATTGCGCAGGTCCGGTGTCTGACGAACCGTTTGCCAGCTTCTGGTGTAAACGGGGAGCTTTTCTTCGTTTACTCGTGGCGGTACCCTTATGCTCTTGTGTTGGCTTGAATTTCCGTATTTTGTTGTTGCGCTGTCGCGGATGGCGGAAACAGGAACGCTTTGAAAAGCGCTTTGTAGTTCACGTTCGTTATTGTATGCCATGACGTGTATACAAAAGGTAGAAAAATAACCACGCGGACACACGCTCAGCGTGCGATACATGACGTAGATCATGATATGCAAGAATATTTTATATATTTAATAATTTGTCACTTCGCCACCAGGTTGTGACAACGAACTAGAACACGACTAGTTCATGTGCGAAAACCCGTAGGTGTGTTAATATGAGCAAAAGGAAACTCTCGATAAGGCATAAAATTCCTTAATTGTTCTCATCTCACACCGTGCCTGTTCATAGACCTCGAAATATATTTATTTTTCAATGGCTGCACGTTTAATCCTAATATAATAATTAAACAATAATAATATTGCTTATTTTATCTGCCCAACAATAACCACGCGGGTCTTCACACTGGCGTACAGAAGAAGATAAAAATAAGAAGCACAACACACGCACAGCATCAAATGTACAAATTAACATGACCACAAATAGTGGGCACACTTCACACAAAATGTAGTACAGTTTCAAGTTTCAACTAGACTCTCCAAGTCCCGGCAGAAAAAATGAGAGATCCGTGAAAATGTCCAAGCTAGAGGATGTGATTCCATTAAATAAAACTTGCTTACGGGACAGTGGTGAGAGTTTGGACATGGATTGAACGTAAAATACAGTAATATTTCTGGTAACGCTACAAGGAACATAAAAATCGAGAGAATTCAGAAGTAGGTTAGCATCAATCCAGCCATTTACCACCCGGCGCAAAATAAAAAAAAAAAAATCACGCTCCAATATTTTATTTGGCAATGACCTAAGTAAAACAATATTAAGAATAAATTCATAATCATAATAAAAGCGACGCTGAAACTGTCTGTCATATACAATGCGTACCATTCTCTTTTGCACCGAGTCGATCTTAAAGACTGTATACATGTTAGCGAACTCCAAACCACTGACGCAAATTCAAGCCGTTAACGAACTAAAACACAAAATAAAAGAATCATACAAGCAGGGTGTTTGAACTTTTGAGTGTACGAGATATAATATCAAGAGGTTTCAATAAACATGAGTAATGAATGACAACGCGCTATCAAGGCACACGCTGATATCTTTCATTACAGTCACGCGTTCGATTGGAGTTCCTCTCAAAGAGTAAGTAAAATGCATAAAAGCGTGTCATCTGCTCAAAGAGAGACCCTTAGTTTTGGTGGGATTTAGGAGCAAATTATTCGCCAAAGACCATTGCAGTATGTTATTCACGTCGTGCTGAAGAGCATTGCAATCAAGAGTAGTAGCAACGCGCATAAAAATCATAATATCATCCGCAAACAGTACGAGCTCGGCTTTTTTGTCACATGACACTATATCGTTAATAAAGATTAAGAGGGGGGGGGGGGGGCGGGGCCGAAGCCCCATAGGCCTCCACCCTGGCTACGCCACCGTAGAATACCGTGTTTGGGAACAAACGGTATTGGTTACAAATGGCGGACTCAAATCATGGTCACCACGCTAAAGTGACTAGTCAAGATAAAGTGCCATATAACTGCGCCGCGAGGGGGACCACCAACATATCGAAAGCACGGTCTTCGTAAAAAACAAAATAATAACAAATTCTAGGTCATCCAAGAAAGTCATTTAACTTCACCAGGGGCGGCCCCATGTCATGTTACGTCTTTATTTATTTATTTTTTTAATTTAATTTCCATCACAAAATAGCAACTAAGAATAACCCAAAAGACGTCTTTTTTTTTTTCTTTTAGAGTGAAAAAAAAACAGTTAAATTGTCGTTGCAGCTTGCTTTGCGCACTCCGAGTAAGGCTCTGCGTCTGTGTTCCAACTTGCTTGTTTAATGACACGCCCCCACTCCCCCTCTTTCTTAATCAATCGTCTTCGTAATGAATTTGGAGGCCTGCAGCTGCCCTTTTATTTGTGCGCGTATAAACAAACAATTAAGTGGCTTCACGTTCGTCGTTCGCGGACACGGGAGAGACAACACTGACGCTTGGAGATAACGATGATGCGCCCAGCGATTTAATTAAGGACCAGACGAGAAAAAAAGAAAAAATCAAAAATACCGCGAGGGTTTCAGCAGCGAACTACAAGTATCGGACTGCTCCTAATGAAGGTTGTTGTTTGTTGTCTGTTTTTTGAGCGAACCGCGGGAACTGTTCGTCACGGTCTCTTCAGAGGGTCGTCGAGTTGATTTAAAGAACGCGTCTTTCCGCAAGGAGAAACAGCACTCTCGATCCTCAGTATATTTTTGTTTTTATCTCTTGACTCGAGTTTCTATATCTGGGTCCGTTGGTTGAGGCTTAGCTGTTGGGGCACGAATACTTGACGAGTCTCGAGATTTGTCTTCAACCAGCCGATTGTAGTTATTTGCTTTGTCGTTGTGGTTTACTGGATAATTCCTTATTTAGGCTCTAGCAGACTTTCCACCCAAGGGCAATTCGTTGCAGGTCGGTCGTCAAGTTGGTTGTACGAAAATATTGCTGTGTCAAGAACGAGCAGAACATACACACATATTATATAGAAGGCTATGGCAGAAGTGATTTGAGCATGTTTTCACTTGTTTTTCCTTACAAACGTGAAATAATTATTGTTTTTGTCTAGCTTGCGTTTTTCTGTTTTGCTTGTTACTTCTTGTTTTATTTTATTTCCGCGACGCCACTCTGTCATAAACATCCTTGACACTGCGTGATATGATATTTCGCGTCATTCATTCATTCATTCATTCGATCATTCATTTAATCATTTATTTAGCCATTGATACATTCATTTAATCGTTGGTTCGTTCGTTAATTCATCCGTACACTCGCTCGGTCGTTCATTGTTTAGTTCGTTCCGGTTGTAGGCTTTTCCTGCTCCAATCTCTTCATGTTAGTAACGCGCTTTTTTCAGTTACTTTTTATTCATTCCGCACTTATATATAAATACTTTCATCAATTAAAACATCGCATTAAAATATTTGCACATAATCAATATGAATATAGGCATCGATATCGACAAGTCAGATGGCTCTTGTGGCCATGTGTGCCTGTCAAGTCAATCCCTAATAACATGAACAGTTGACAACAGAATGCCTCGCATAATGCAACAGATTTCGTAAGAGGGCAGGACCAACAGGCTATATAAAAGTTCCAGCTTTGATGCACCAAAATAATGACTAACTAGAATATGTATGATTGCGCCTGCACACGCAGTGCTTCTTTTGAATGCGTATGCGAATCAGTATCTGTGGCATCTATAGATGAACGACACTGTCTGAATCGTCCACGCATGTACAGTAGCGCCTATTGTGACCGACACTTTTCGTTTTTATTTTAATATAACAATTGTCATGACATATCCGGCACTTGCTTGTAAACCAGTGCCAATATCTAACATTGGTTGTCTCTTGTAATAGTAATATCTAGACTAGTACGACGACAGTCACGACACCCTCCACACGCGCAGAAGCCATGCTGCGCGTCGATGAGATTGCGATCTTTCGTGTCGCGCACCAATAAATTACACACAAAAACAAACCAGGGTTGATAGCGGAGAGATTAGTGGACACATAATCGCGGGAGTTAGTTCCCCGTTGCATCACCAGCTGGCAGCAGCAGTGGTGGCGCTGCAACAGCTAACGGCCTGGAAGGAGTAGACCACCGTGAGGTTGACGGACCGGAAGTTCGTCGAGAGACCCCGTCCTCCTCCTCCTCCCAACTTCCGGTGTTGCGTCAACAGCTGGCTTGCCCGGACGTAAAGCAGGATTCCGGCTTTCCGCCCACGAGTTTTCTTTCTGTGTACCGGCCTCGCACAAAAGGGAAACAAAGCCATACGCACCTTCTCCTCCTCCCGTTCCTTGCTCTTCGCTCCGAGCCGTCGGATATCTGTGATGGGACGAAGTTTAGATTGAGCGTGAAGGCGTGCCAGTGTCCAAAAACACCATCTTTTGTTCTTTTTTTTTTTTGCAAAAAGAAACGAGTTTACAAACACGGGGCGTGGCATGCCGTCTTTAAATCTTCAATTCAATTTCAATTTGTTTTGCTTCATTCAAGAAGAGAGGGAGAGGGTGTAAGCCGCAGTCGCTCTACTCACACATCGCGCGAAAAAAAAGAAAGACGGTGTGTTGTTTTTTTACAGACACGGTGACAGAATTATCTGCGAACACGCCTCTATACTTCGTTCTGACCTCAGCATGGACTATGGTTAGCCGCGCGTGCTAAAAGCGCGAGCTAGTTGCTTTGGGCGAAGCTTCGGCGGCTGCGCGAGTGCTCGTGCAGCGAGTGCTCCAGTCAAGGCAGTCGAGGCTAGCCGCTCGTGCTTGCACAGCCTTCGCAGTTAGTGACGTTCGCTTCATAAGGATGCGTGCTTCGAACGGGTCTGCAGAAAGTGTTTGTGTGACTAATGTGAAATGAGCGATGGAAAAAACACCTTTAATCTGCAGACTGCATGATGTATTAGTAATCTAAACACCGCAGCTTAAGATTATGGCCCGTAAGAACATCTAAGAACCAATCACAAAAAGCAAAAGGCGTTTCGGCCGGGATGATCACCGGAACGGACCGCGCTCGTGTAATCGCTACCGCGCACGCGGAAAAGAAGTCCCCGTTAGCAGTCGTACTGCTCTACTCAAATTAAGCCAGTCTTACACACGTTAGTCGAAAAGCAATCGTCATTGGGGTGGCCGAGGACAAGATATGGCTGCGCCTGCTGCATCGCCGATGGCTGACGTCAACGCACGTTAGCGACGCACTTACGGTTATGAAACGCAGCGTGAGGTATCCACACACAATCGTGGCATAAAATATTGTAGGATGGGGCATGTTTAAGGGTTGTAGCTGACTTTGTAACGATCGCAGCCTCTATTTCAGCACGTCGTGGAAGCCAGCGCTGCCTCGAGCGCAACTGTCGTTGATGCAATGGCCACGCGGCTCCCGACGTCCCTCCAGTTTGCATTCTTTGAGAGCGTTTACATTGTCGCGAAATTGTGCTCGCGCGAGTGTTTAGTCTAGCTTTACTTCATATTTTTACCGTCTCCGAGGGTTCGCTCGTCTCCACGGCACGGCTTATGATTTCTGCCGGAGTCGGGAGGCCCCAAATGGAGGCGAACGTGAACGCTGTAACGTTACACTTTGTTTATAGAACCCCGCGTCGGAGATGTTTTGTCTTGTGCATGTCTGCTTTTGGGATCTCCTCTTCGGAGGTGGGGTTTTGCTCCATGTATAACTTCATTGTCTACAAATGTGCTTTGTATTCTTTACGGCTGCTCTTGTGAGCTTAGTTCGGAATGTGGTCTGTCTTATGTGTGCGCTTGTTTTTGGAATGTTCATATTTGCTTTGGGCTCCCAGCCTTTTGATTCGCTCCAAGAAACTCTTCTGTGATTGATTGCCAAAGTGACTTCAGAATGCTGCTAAACTCAATGTGCTAAACTCAATGTAAGCAGAAACCAAGTGACCGCAGAGGACTTGACTCCTGGATACCAAGCCCTGCCTTTGGAGGTCAACCTGCACGTCCGATCCCCTTCGGCTGTGGAGTCTTCCGCCCGTGTTGCGATCGGCAACAACGGCGACGACAAGCCGTCAGCAACCTTGGCTCATCGTCTCATCTTGCGCTCACGGGAGCAGTCACCGGAAGCGATAGATTGACGCCATGGTGCAAACTTCAGTTCACCGGACGAAGGAAGTGTTGTCTAACCTTTCACCGCCGAAATAACGTGACTTCGAGGCGTCGAACCGGCCGGATGTCTGCCCTGCTTGGAAGCTCAAGTCGAGATATCCAGGCAAGGTCAACCCATCGGACCTCGGACGCTGCGAACATTACGCCAGTATCTCGTCCAGCCTGCCCCAAAGACACCTGGAAAAACGACCCCTTCGAAACGGAGTGTGTGAACGCATGACGCCACCGAGACAAACGATCTCTTCGGTGCGGTGTGCGTGAACGTGTGACGTCACCTGGACAAAGGATTCTTCCAAGAAGGCGTCGGTGATGGAAACTGGTGCACCGCCGCGATTGGCTGCCACACGACCACATGGCAACCGAAAGACTTTAAAGGAGCGGACTACCGCTACTAAGGAGCTCACCTAGATCAAGACTTATAGCTGCTGCTAGCTGCTGTAAAGTCAGAGCTCAATGCTCTCCTGACGTGTACATATGTAAATAAAGCAGAGTTGTAATTATCGTCATCGTCGCCTGCTGAGATTCCTGCCCGGAGCTCCTTCCGGATCTGAACCCCAGCCGAGCCTGGTCCATCCTGGGAACCCACGTCGGTCGCTACACCCGCTAGCTCGCAAGCTTGGGACCCCTTACGGCTGTGGAGCAGTTTGACTCGCCCGCCTTTGTGTGGATCCTTGTTTGTCGAGTTCGGCTATGGTCGGGGCACCCGCTGAAGGTGTGATCGAGGAGGACGGCAGGGAAGTCACCAGAGATAAGAGTATTTCTCCCCCAACATTTATTGACGAATTGTTCATATCTGTTGCAAAAGAGTAACTTGTCAATATTCCCTAAATAAACAGTTGTTTTCTAATATCAGAATCGCCATCAACGGAGGAAGAACCTATTTTTTCCGCGACGATTTTTTTCCTTTTGGTTTTAAACTGGGATGAAAATAGCCACGTAGCACGTGCTAAAACGTCTGCAAAGACAATAAAGGTTCGTTCTGTGTTGTTTTTTTTCTTGTATTCCTTAAAATATATCCTTCTCTTATCGCAAAGGACGCTTGGCATACATTGTACGACAAGCAGCGAAAGTCCCGGCTGGAGAGTAGGTTCGCCTTACCTGGACGCGCGGTTCGAAGTTAAGCGGTGATCCCACTTTGCAAAGGTGTATAAACATGGCTCCTAGGTTTCACCACTGCTGGGAACTGACGATTATTTACTGGTTCCCTCGAGAAACTGCTACTGCGGTGTGAAACTAACACGGGGAACCGAACGCTCGTGGCACATAAAATGCCGGCATTGCCGCGAATGATGTTACGGGGTAAGCTATGGTATAGGCCATAGGGCGTACAGTCCTCGGGTATTACTCCGAGAGCGAGATTGTCACGCGTTGACGCCACCAAGTGGCAAGGCTCGCAACTACATTACCCTTGGCCGTGCATGTACTCTTGACGTCACGATCGCGATACGCACTGCGCTTCTCGCCGGCAGACTTTGAAGCGAAGGGTATGGACTGTTTTCTGTTTCCTGTCGTTCTCAGTCACGTGGGTTCCGTATCTGGTATGCGGGACGAAAAAATAATAAAACATTTCAACCTGGAATATGCGAGAAAATATAGGTGAGGCAAAACAAGAATGTGTGACAATCACGCATTTTTCGTAAACACCTTCCAGCGGCGTGGAGAGATCAAAACAATGTCTACCGCATACCTAGAAGAGACGACATTCAAGGTGGCAGCGCCCTTGTGGAAATGGTGTATAAGAGCCCGCGCTCATGTCACTTTGCTTCCGTACCCCTTTAACATCAGTTTACTCTATTGCAATTTGGCAGCCGGACAAGAAGTGCATGCGTCTATGTTTCGGTCGTACAATACCCGCATCCCACACTCACTGTCGACAGCCTCAACCCCCTCTCCCCCGCCCTCCCCTCCCTCTCTCTCTCTCTCTCTCTCTCCCTCTCTCACACACACATACACATACACAAACGCGCGCTCGCTCGCAATTGCATTAGCTGTGCTTGACTAAGCCTTTCAGTTTGTTTTGACGGGGTTCTAATTATGCTTACAACAGATCTAGATTACGTGAGATATTTCCTGACACTGTTCGGACATCCATTGCTCTTTATCGTTTATACCTCGACGATTTATCCTAAAACAAAGTAAAAACGCATGTGAAAAAGAAAAGAAAAGGGGCTTTGTTTTTGCGGTCTTTCACTGCAGACTCCGCATAAATGCGATAGCATTGCTTGCATTCTACTAATGTTATATATTCCGGCGTCTCTTTGGCACATCGAGCGCGGTTATGCACCAACTCAACTTCTCTGACGTCCCGCATCTGTGGTGGCGCTGCTGTCGGCACTGCGCATGCGTAGAAGTTTTGCCTCACACGAATCTGGTTTATGCACAAGCGCAGTGCCCACACCTCACTCTCCAGCTCGTATATATGCGTTTCGATGTTTGTATGTTTAAGAAATGCGGTAGCATTTATTTTTAAAAGATTCTACCGCATTCAGAACCGCGATACCGCGTCACGTGGTAATTGATACACGGCTCAAAGTTCGAACGCAGCGGCAGCGAAACTTGCTTCGTGAAACAAGGTTTATTCTTCGCTGTGACGTTTTAGTGACGACAAGCGCAGTCATAAAACTCCGTACGCTGCCAAAACCTTTTCGATAATCAAGAGGCCCTTTCACTCCGCGCGACCGTCAAACGTGTTGACCAAATAAGTACAGCGCGTTGATTGGCCACGACTTGAACGTATCGTTCTAACAACACCTCCTCCCCTGATGAGCGTTCGAGCATCAGTTGATTAGACCAAATCGTCGTCATTTCTCTGCAACGTTTTCAAAGCAGGCGTAGTTTGTTCAGCTCTCTGAGAGAAGGCAGAACAACATATGCTATATTTTGTACGTCACGTACAAAGCTGTCGAGGCTGCTTACGCGAGCGCGTTAAATGGGTCACGAAACGATATCGGGTTGGAATGTTCGTCACTTTGCAGAGGCGTATACTAGTCCTACTCTGGCCCAAGTATACTCGCACGGACCGCCACTGATTCAGAAGCGTCTTGGTCGCGGTGAAATGGCGAGGATAAAAGGGCACTATTTCTTTCAGTCCTGCCTTCGCAAAGCTTGATGGTGTAAAATTGTGGGATTGAAACTACCCGCCTGACGACAGTCGAGCGCGGCTCATGGATTGGACACGAGAACTGCGTGAGCACTCGACTTCGGCTCGTACCAATCAATAGATAGTTTAGGGAACCGGTTTGGCACGTCCGGTACGGTACCATCGTACCGTATCGGACGTGCAAAAATGTATTCCCTAAAACTCTTTAATGCCTTGGCGGACACTCGGGCAGTGGCTCGTGTCCAACCACTGCGGTGTTGAGAATAGCCGAACTTCGACAATGCCTGGAGCTCCGCACGCGTTTTGTACTTTGCCGACCCCAGCGCGTGGCGAAGATTTAAGGTCGGTTCACACAGGGTCGCTTTCCTATGTTAGCGTTACGTTACGACTGCTTACGACGCCTACGACCGCTTACGTCGCATTCGAATGAAGTGTGGCGACCGCTTCAAGGAGCAGCTTTGCACGCGACATACGAAACACGAATGTCCCGGCGACTCCTCACGTAATGCAAGAAATGGTAAGCAAACGCCCTTGTGTGAACCGACCTTAACGTTGGTGGCCTGGAGAGGCACCAGGCCTGTGGCCGCTTGTTCTGGCTCCGAGTTGAGGGGATGAAGGATGCTCATATTTCTCGAATTTATTTGCTGACTTCCATTGCTTAGAAAGAAAACCTAAGGCAAGTTTATTTGGTATTAACTTTAGGGAGGGATTCTGAGTAGTATTTAGCGAAAGTAGAAAAATCGTTTCATGGACCCTTTAATTAGTTTGGTCTTTCCTTCGCACCAGAGCGCGTACGAATGAGACGCAATACGAAGTCGCCACGTGTCGCCTAGCAGTGCGAGGCTATAGCACAGTGCGAACTACGCCAATCCTCAAAGACGTCGCAAAAAAACAAAAATAAATCGTCGACGAGCTTAGGCACGTTGGATGTTTAGCAAACGCTCCCACACGATGCATACAGAAATCTTAAATTGCGACTATGTTCGGTCTAGTGAATCCCAAATAAACACCAGGGTCGTATACATAGCAATTGTAAATGAATAGCTCGCCCCATATTTGATGGCGACCTTCGTGTGACTAACGTGGAACCGTCGCACCGTAGATTTGTGGCGGTTCATGGCACCTCCTCCCCTACCGAAAGGAAGGAGGAAAATGAAATAGGAGGCGACAGAGAAGGCCATACGTGTCAACGTATCCTTCGCTGAACTAAAGGTATTCATCGTGAAAAAATGCATGCACACATGCGTACTCGCCAGCGCATGTCTCTGAGTCGATAACCGCAAACAAAGAGATAATCGCGTGCCAGCGAAGGCTATGCACGTCATCAGCCCGCTGGTCGCGCCACCCAACAAACGACGTATATCGCATGACGAAACGTAACAACGCATGATCGCGCGGGCGCGACGTTCGTACAACGACAAAGACATGTATTTGCATAGTACTATTTTCATGTTAGATAAGTTTCTTGATAGGCAGTTAACCGGATCACTTATAGACTTTCTCTTCGCGTATAGGTGATTGATTGGTCCGGTGAGCACGTAGCTTCCACCCAGTCTTGTACACGTTACTCTCAAAAAAGTAATCTGACTACAATTACAATTACCCTGGCTTCAAAAGCATTCAATTAGCTTACTCGATTACTTGAGAAGAAAAAGAATTGTCTGTTACTTGTTAAAGTAACCATTACGTTTCAATTACTTCAAGATTTTCAAAACGACAAATTTTTTCCACCGATTTAAAAACGGGTCTTTTGTATCGTCCATCATTAATTATGATCACCGAATTATATACTACTTATCTTAATCCACTAATTCTGGAAAAACCATCCTCATCCCGTCGAAGACTTCGTTCGATGATTCCTCAATAGGAAACTTGCAGAAACAAAGGCCGCCATTGTAAAGGGGAGGGGAAAATAGTAACGGGCTACAATTGTAATCTTAGTACTTTCAAAAGTAACCAGATTACACTCGCGATTACTGCCTGATAAATGTATTCAAATGATTACGAAAAACCGGTCAAAATTAATCGATTACGATTCATTTGATACTTATAGCGGGCACCGTACATGTCTGCTCCCACCGTACTGTCAGCTTAGTGGTGAATGGAACCATAGTGATTTTGGTCTGTAACAGAGCTGTCGCCGAAAATCCGGTCTTTTAGTAAGCTTTTTTTTTTTTTTGCGGTAGATGGCGGTATTGTTTTTCAATGGGCTTAATCACTTTGGCCATATTTGCGCTTAAATTCATCGCGTTTCACACTTACCTGACGCCTTATCTGAAAACGCAGGAAACGCTTTCCCTCGCGCTGTGAAGGTTACGAATGACGCAGATGCTATTTGTTTCGAACCATATTTAGCGAGCGCGCAACGAGGTGACAAAATGCCGCGACGTTGAACTTTGAGCGCTCCTTGATCGTCATCGCCCGGTCCTCTCAGGAACCTCGTGTAAGTATATAGGATTTTGCGGGCAACATCGAGTCTTACGCAGGTCGGAGCGAAGAGGCCTTCCGTGTATATTCCGAAAGACTGCAATTGTTACCCGTGACTACAAATGATTTTAAAAAATCGGACGAAGTCATTCACCGAAACTGGGGGATTTCAAGAGTCAGGGTTGAACAACGTGGCGCTCACGCTAAAGCCGCAGTCACGCGTTTCGTGCCTCGTGCAGAAGACGCGGTGTCCGCTGCTAAAGATGACGACATAACTGTATGTGGACCCGACTCAGGCACGTAGCCGGGATTTTGTTTCCGGGGGGGGTCCGCCCATGACAAAATGCTGTATGAGGGGGAGGGGGAGAGGAGGTCCCAGCAAAATGGAAGATTTCGGGGGGGGGGGGCCCAGGCCCCATGGCCCCCCCCCCCCCCCTGGATACGTGCCTGACCCGACTCGAGTACGTTCGAAGCATGTTCGTTTCATGTACTTCGGACATGTCTGCGGGGAGTTTTTGTATGACTAATGTGAAGTCATACAAAGAAGAAACACAGACAGGGCCTGCAGACTGTCTTTTGTACGATGTACGATCACCGAAAGTGCAGAGGTCCTCTAGATGCCTTAGCGCTTTGGGCACCGAAAGATAAATATAGCTATTCGATATCTATATTGTATGAGAGTAGTAACGTTCGGAACATGCAACTTCGTCACTGACACGTAAGCACGCGTGGCTTCGTCGGTTGCCGGCTGGGGTATTTGCGGGCTGTCATGCTCCGCTCTTGTTTCTTCTCTTGGCTATGCGGAGAGCAAGTTCGTCTGCTTCTTTTGCAGGGGTTGTGGTGACGTCAGAAAGACGCCGAGTTCTGATTGGCTCTGATTGGAAGGACAGCGGGTAGACCTCAATGCTAGCTG
Source organism: Ixodes ricinus (assembly GCA_037355805.1). Lineage (NCBI taxonomy): Eukaryota > Metazoa > Arthropoda > Arachnida > Ixodida > Ixodidae > Ixodes > Ixodes ricinus. The sequence goes on along the minus strand of JAZHYW010021170.1, from coordinate 33,388 downwards.
CCTTGAGGTCTACCCACTATCCTTCGAATCCGAGCCAATCAGAGCTCGGCGTCTTCTGACGTCACCACAACCTCTGCAAAAGAAGCAGACGAACTTGCTCTCCGCATAGCCTCGTAGTCAAACTTGCCGTGTTTGACAACCGGGCAGAGTACGCGTGCGCGTGGCGAAGGACCATGTCCACAAGCTCAGTCTGGTAACGTGGCGGGTAGGTGGCTTCACGTACCCCAGCTCCGTCTGAACCGCTCGCTGCCCAGCAGACGCAGGCAGAGATCTGGGGACGGCGCCTGTCATCCGCTTCCCACGGCTATCGACGACAGTGCGCGGCGCAACGAGTCCACCTCGCGTCTATGCCTCATTTCCTCTGGGTCCTCTCCCTCGCTCTTCCTTCCTCCCTCGGGGTGGCTGCTGCGCAAACGAAGGAAAAAGACACGCGCAGCTGTGTCCGTCTTCTGCATCGTTAAGCACATCAACGTCGTCGTCACGCTCTTCGCGAACACCTCGAACACGATTTGAAAGCATGAAACGCTTTTTAACTCTATCCCCAATCCCAAAATTTGGTCCGTTCCGTCCGTCTGTCCGTCCGTCCGTGCGTGCATTCCCCCGCTAAATTTAGCGGGTAAGTTGATATCACGAGACCTATACACGAATTCAGTTTCTCAGCTTATTTTAACGGGAAAATTGATGTCACGTGTCCTGACGTCACGGAACATGCGGACCAATTCAGCTTGCCCGCTAAATTTAGCGAGAAATATTTACGTCGCATGACCTATACACCAATTCAGTTTCCCCGCTAAATTTGGCGGGAAAGTGGCTCACGTGACGTCACCTGACCTATCCACCTTGGAGAAACTGACGGCGCGTGACCTATACGTCAACTCAGTTTCCCCGCTAAATTGAGCGGGAAATTGATGTCACTTGACCTATGCACCAATTCAGTTACCCGCTAAATTTAGCGCGCCAATCCAGTTACCCGCTAAATTGCACCAATTCAGTTACCCGCTAAATTTAACCCTCCAATCCAGTTTCCTCGCTAAATTTAGCGGGGAAAATCTACGTCACGTGACCGGACGTCACGTGACCTATACAACCATTCACATTAGTTTTGCCGCTAAATTTAGCGGGAAAATATAGGTCATGACTCATGTGACACACGAACTCTCTGCAGCAATTCCCTATATCAGTGGTTCTCAACCATTGATGTTTCGCGGACACCCCTTGTGGATCGGCAGAGATGATGGACGACCCTGTTCGTGGGGAGGGGAAAGGGAATGCTATAGGTTAATTATGATACTGATGTAATAAATGGATATAAGTTAGGGCTAATGTGAGGTAGACTTTTCTCATTGACATACACACGAGAAAGCTCACCCGAAAATTGGAACGTTTCTTCTGAATATGAAAAAAGACAACTTTTACAGCCGGGCTTGACTCACGAGCCAGGGCTTGGTGGACACCTAGAATGCCTTCGCGGACCCCCATTTGAGAAACACTGCCCTATAATGCATTTGATGCATCATACGACTTTGAAGGTAAAGTATACTTCGTTTCAGCTGGGTCCAGATGCAGTTGATGCTACAAGCGCGAGCTCCGGCTTCCAGCGTTCCTGCCAAGCACGCGCGCTCATGCAGTAGAGGCACTGTTCCGGGCCACACGCTCGTGCTTGTAGCATCGGCTGCGTCTGGACCCAAGCTGAAACAAGACTGCCAATCTTTTACCCCTTCGCTTCCTCACATAGACAAGACGAGAGGGAAGTGGAAATTAAGGACCACGAAACAAAATTATGCTATATCGGCAGAGCACGTGGATTGCTTCCCTTAGCTGAAACGGGGAGATAAAGACACACACTTTGAAACTATCGAGTTTGTTTTCAGAATGACAATACTGTCTTTTTGTTAGCTTTCTTTGGAAATCCTACGGGCTGTTTTCTCGCTCAAGTTCAGACGGTTGTCTTGCTTGCGTTCAGAGCGACCGAAGCGGCTGTTACGACAAAGTTACCTGGTGAACCGTTAGCCGTACGAAACGTGTCAAGCAATTCAAAGAGTATGCTTCGTGAAGCAGTCGTGAGTCGCAGTTGTCCCGGTGTTTCGGTCGTTGCTATCGTTTCGGTTGCTCTGGGCGCAACCGACACAAATGTGCGAAACAGCCGTTCGTATCCGAGCGTATTAGCACAACGCAACTGGGATTACGTGGAGCAAACGCTCGTGCTGCAGATCCCCCAGCCCGTTTCGGTCTGGATGAGCATAGTGCTGGCGTGCGGTCGTGTGTCACTTCTGCGTGATGCAGGTTAAAACCTCCAGACTAGCAGCCGTATTGTGCACTGGCTAAATTTCTCATCTGCATCGTGAATATAGTGTCACCAGATAGAATGACTCACTATGTCTAAATATCTAACGTCTAATTTGCTTTGCACTGGTTTCTGTAAAATTGGCATACTAAACATTCAAATAGTGCGCGTCAGTGATTGGTTTTTCCAGACCATATTTTCTGAAGCGGGTGGGATGTCAGTGTAGCTAGCGTGAAACCACTGTGCATTATGCGAGCCGAAAAGTAACGGAGCGCCTAGTATTAAGCGCGAAAAAAAAGAAAGAGAAATAGCGTTACTGCACACACAAAAGACACAAAAAAAACACACACACAACGGTTGGGCTCCGCCAGATCCATTCTTTTGCTTTGTCGCCTACGTGGAAGCCAGCTGGGAGGCCTTTGTCTTTCTCCTTGCCCTCTTTTGATGCAGACAAAGGCGGCGCCCGCATACCCACGCCTCATTTCCCCAAGCACTACGTCTATAGCTTGAACGTTGCCAAGAATTCCAATCAAAGACCCACCCAAAGCCGGTACGAAGGCTGCAACGTGGTTGTGCACAACCGTCCAGGTAGTTGTGGATATAGAGCCACTACATTAGACTATCGGCACTCCAATCCCTGATTTTCTCCGATGTGCGCCGCCACTTTGGTACTTAGTGCAGAGTGGGCGATCAGTACGATTCGAAAATGCGACTTCCTCGGCTTTCGATGCGCTGTGAGAAAGCTCGAGCGATACCGTCTCGCTCTCTCGCCGACTGTTTTAACATTTCTGGACGAAGGCAAAGCGTGTCTTGTTATTTCAGATAATGCCTCAGACAACTGGGAACAATGATTTTAAGCCACGAGGTGACTCTAGTGTCCTTACCCTGAAGCGAAGCTCATGGCTGTGGATAGAGCGTTACGTTCCATCGTTCGCGGCGTTTCTTAGTCTTCTTACCAAAAAATGACCGCTAAAATGACGTAGTCGTGGATTCGCGAGTGCTCTGCGGAAAAGTAGTCGAGCTGGCATTTTTTAGAGTGACTGATTACACTGCGGTTCGCGTCGGTCCATTGCCCGTTCATGCCCCCTCGGATCGTACGCGGTCGTTTTTGTGATAGAGCGGTGAGCAAAGCGCCATCCCTCCTGCAAGCTCATCCGTGGCGCGCGAGGGCGTTTTGCTGGGCGTCCGCGATCGACGACGCAAGAAAACGAGGCCACAAAGGGGGCCGGTGCACGCCGCCGCGTACGTGCGCGACACAGGACAGCTCTCAAGGATGCAGTCTGCTGCAGCGGTGGCGAGCGAACGATCCCAGCCAGGTAAAATAAGCAGCAGCGAGGAAAAGGGCTGGCTTCCGCAGAGCGACGAATGAACCGAAGAGGCGCGCAACGACGGCGCATGCGCTCCGCTGCTTTTTTTTTTCTCCTCCTCCTCCTTCTCCGCCATGTTCCCCTTTTGTTCTTCGTCCGGCCTCCTTTTTGCCGGTCGCGCCGTCTCTGTCGCCGACGACGACGAAGCTGGCGACGGTTGTTGCGGGGTCTGCGTTGGCGTCGCAGTCTGACAGCTGCTGCACCGTATACCTGCACTCCGTTTCACTTTTAAGACCGGCTGCAGCCGACGATTAAGCAGTGCCAAAAGTGCATAGTCACGGCGTTGATCCCCTTTGTTGGTTTAATCCCGCTGCTCCAATCATGCAGAGAAAAAGATATTGCTGCTAAATCGAGTCAATTGTTTATCACCGTTTACTGCATTGGAACGTTCTCATACAGCGGTGACACCCGGGCGCTCTTTGAGGCTCACAAACTTCCCGTCGTGTAAAACAAATACAGGCAGTAGTGATACACGACCGCCAGGCCGGTATGCGATGCCCATCCAGATCGAAACTGAGTGGGGGAGGTTGAACTCGGGATTCCTGGGTTCTTGCAGCGGGAGCTGCACACGTGCCTCCGAGCTGCTCTGAGCGCCGCTCGCGCACTCGGCTGGCGATCCCCGCTTTCGGCGTCACCGAAACATTCAGCACAGAAAAGCCGGCCGGGTACAGATGATCACGAGTAGTTCGTCGGTGTTCGACTGAGGGTCGTGTTCTCACCAATTGAAGACGGCGAACACCGACTTATAGCACTCGCGTCCACTTTGTGCCCCACGTGGCGCCTCAAGCCGGGGTCACACTATCATACAGCAGACAGTGTGCGCACAGATTCGAACGCGAATCACCGGGAGATCTCTGCTTCGAATGCCGCATGGCAGTGAGCTCAAGGAGAAAACCTCGGCACGCGGCATTCGAACCGCAAATATTGCAGTGACTCGTGTTTGTTTTCGGTCTTTTTGTATGAGATGTGAGCAGTGTGACTCCGGCTTAACTCATTTGGGTGACACCAACGATTCAGACCCACTGCATGCTGTCTATCGTTACTGCCAACTTCAGAAACGGCGGAGGGTCGACTATTATCTTCACGCGTGGAGCTTCGTGATTCGATCTCCGACGTTCTTATCGGCACCGCAATCTGAATGATTGCGTAACACCGATAATAAGACACCATAGGGAATTTGCCACGCTTTGCTTTTGCGGAGGACTCGAGGACGTGTCCTTAGTTCTGTGCCCGGACTTATTTGGGTGACACTGCAGATTGATATTGAGCGCCATACAATCTAAGAAATTTGAAGCGCCTATCTTTACCGCAAAACACTGGGAGGGCGAATCGCTGCGATCCATGGTGCGATATTGGCCAATGACAAAACTGATAATAGCTTTAGACCTCAAAAGTGTGTACGCGCTGTGGCAGTCAACATGACGTTTCAACTTCCTCAATGCCGCAGCCAATGACTTTTTGCTTTTGCATATTTTAGTTACGTCATTCGCCCATACATAGGATTCCGTGTTTTCGGAGCTTCTTTCTCGTGAAAATCGGAGGCTGTTTTTCAGAGTTCTACTATTCGCTGAAAATTCAGGGTCGTCTCAGAGCTTATTTTGGTCAGGCTCCCAAATCTCAGACATTCGAACTTCATTTTACTCGGTTCCCAATTTTTAAATTCAAGAACAATGTAAATAAAGTTGGGGTACCATGTGACCCATTGTCCTGAAGCTACCTAGACGAGCTAAAAGGCAAATCCTTTTTCTCACTATAGTTCGAGATTTCAAAGAAAACGTGAAGTGGCATTTTCTCGGGACCACTGACCCATGTGCTTTGATTAAAGTTTATTTATAAAAGACTGTCTGTTTTTTATTTTTATTTTTGTTGTTGTTGTCGCTGTGGTTGTTGTGACTTTGTGTTCCGAGTTTTTCGGATAAATCCGAATTAATAGAAAATTTACTGGATTTGTTTTCGGATTTTCTGCAGATTTATTTGGAAACACTGGTACCCTATACCCCTATTCCACACACAGATTGAAACGATTCGCTCTCCTAAGCGCCTTGCGGGAAAATCGACGCTCCAGTTTTTTGTAGAGTGATAGCTTTGTTGTGTAGGTTGATTTATAGGGTACGACAAACTTGGCGTCTCGCCCTCCGCTGCGGCGGCGGCGGCGGCGGGATCTTGTGCCGCTGCTTCCGGCGTTTTCGTCGACGGCGGCGGGCGCAGTCGTCGTCCTTATTTTTGCTTTTCTGCGCGGCCCAGAACAAGTCCGATACGCTCCTTATCAAGGAGCGGCGACCAATGGGAGCAGTCCGCCTCCCCGTCTTGATTCAGCGTCTGAGCGGCGATAGGACCGCCACTGGCGGCACGGCCGGCCCTCGAGGCCTTGCGCAAGTTTCCGCCCGGCGTCGTTGCAAGTGTTGGCGGGTGCCCTCGGCCCTTTCTCGGGTCGCCCTCGCCCCCACCGACACGCCGCGACGACGTCCTGTGCAACCCCTTTGTCTCACGCTGGCCCTCTCCCCCCCGAAATCCGGCCCTCCCCGCTTCCTCTTTGGAGGACGACTTGGGCCGAGCAAGGACGACTACTCAGCGATGCGCCGTTCGCTTTCGTTGCGGACGACGGTGCGCGAGCGAACCGACGCAAACAGACGACGTACGGCGTGTAGGCCGGTCGTCGCCACGCTTTTGGAAAGTGGAGCTGCGATCGGTTTCTGTTCCTTTATAATCTTTTTGTTTTGTTTTGTTTTGTTTTTATCGGGGACAGAGGGGACAGAGTACACGGAGACCTGCTGTGGTCCAGTATGCCAAAACAGTCCCACTGCCAAGCGATGCCGTAGTGTCGGGTAATATACCATCTTGTCGAAGTGCGCAGAGGTGATGAAACCCTTATTCAGACCATGCATGTACTACTCAGGCCACTTTGGCAGTTTCATCCGCAGTGCTTTTTTTATTTTAAGGACGCTGGCAAAATTAACTTTTAAGCGAAATTTGAACTCCGCACAGCTGTTCACCAAATGTCCAAAAGTGGTCGCAGTAACTCAACCACAGCATCCAAATTAAGACCAAGTACACCTTGATATGTGGCTGTCTGTTGCCTTGTTCTTCGTACACAATGCTAGCAGTACAGACAAATAAATATATAAATTACCTGTGGTATACCTCGATGCCATTTATGGTCATCTCCAACTTCGCTCTTTTTCAACTAGGGAGGTTTCCAAAGTAGTATTTTAAATATTGGAAACGATAGATAAGGAACGTTGCTAGATGGCATGACCAGACTCTTCAAACAAAATATATTTATTTCTTTATAAAGGAGTAACAATATTGTCCCCTATGTTGCTTTAGGAACGAAGCAACGTTCGTCCCTGCAAGCGAGAGAGCAAAGTTTCTGTCTCGTCAGTGTAGTAATATGGCGGCTCAGAATCGAGTGAATCGAGCTGAGTAAGGCTGAACGAGGACCGCTTCGCAGACATCCAAACAAGTATTCGCTTCAAAGCTAGAGCCGTAGCAAGCGAAAACATAACACGAACTTTTCACGAACTGTATTTCTTGCCATCGCCGGCTTTCCGCGCAGGAACGGAAACGCGTTTCGAACACAGTCACTCAGTCTTCTCGTTTTCAACACTGCCATGTTAGCCGGAGACAACCGATACCTCGGCCACTGCGCGCACATCACTGTCTCACCTTTGCAATTCACCGCGACACATATCCTCGCGTGCACGTCAAAGACGAAGGTAAACCATTCGCGAAACCAAAAGTCGTTCACGAAAGAGCTAATTCAAAGCAGCCTACTTGACTCATTGTACGGCCCAGACAATATCGCGAAGCGCGAAAGGTTAGATCGCTGAGCACCAGATTGCAGGCACAGGCAGATTAATTGCAAATGTCTAGGCTAGGTGGCGCTAGGTACCAACCAATTCATGGGCCACAAAATATTTGCTCTCTTATTGTTATTTAGACGTATTTATTAAATTGTTATACACAAACACTTCGCGTGCCACAACATACGACACTGTACAGTTAACATACACCGAGAACATACACATACACAGCACATACAAACATCAACATGAAAGGACACCACCCACATCACTGACTCTGTACACTGCGCTTCCGCCTTTTATGCTCGTCGTTTCGATGTACGGGTTTTCTCTGATGATTATCTAATGAATAAATAATATTATCAGTATGTCGATTTTTTCCGAGCGACGTCATGGCTCAGAAGGTATTTTCAACGGCACAAGAGATGAATCTCCTCGTAAAAATTAAGCCGTTACACTACTGCAATTATTTACGGCAGACAATAAAACAATCCGCCTACTGCGGTTCTACAGCATTCATCTGTTCCACTTCCGCAAAGCGCGGTCGTAGCACGGCGCGTATAGGACGCTGGTTTTCTACCATATAGTATGCGTTTTTGTTTTGCGTTGTTCATGTGTGGCGGCAGTGGTCGTCATGAACTAACCTCTGTAAAGGGGTATTCCTCACTCACCATCTGGAAGGGATGTTTCACAAGCAGAGAAATCGCTTTCGCGACCACCCATGAATGCGGTCAAAGCCACGATTTGCGTCAGGTGTTGCGTACGGCTAGCTACGCCGTGGTGCCCTTCGAAAACAAGCAAATGGTGGGGATAACTAGCGCAAATAACGATGTCGCCCCCGGGTATAAATTCACCGTGAATAAAAAAATATATAACTATTTATCAGTAGCTCAGCGGGGGCGGGGTGACCGCCCGAGCAAGACGAAATTCAGCCGCGGCGAAATGCCAGCAAGGACGCGGCAGACTACGCGCGGAGGTGAGGGCCGGGGTGTCAGAAGCTACCGCCACTTTGGTGATCTCCGGCACCACGCGCTTTTCTACCATCAACGGTGGCGTGCCTCTCGTTCACCGACTGGGCAGTCAGTGCATTATTTTTACAGCGTCTCTAGCCCCTATCTGATTAAGAGCTCATGACCTTCGGCATTGGCGAGAGGACTAGAAGATGTACATTCAAACTTGAAGCGCGCTCTGAGCTCGATCCAATAATACGGGGTTCAATTTGACTGAAATAAATAGCACGAACGCGGTTTTGCTCCAAGAACGTAGCTGAATAGCATGAGGTAGTTAAGAACATGTCCTTTAGCAGTGGCGTGTAGATTCGGGATCAGTTAAATACGAAAATCAAAAACAAAACAAAAAAAAACTCTAGAACGGTCGCAGACAGGTTGTGCGTGCGCGTGGTTGAATGTCGTGCAGGGATTCCGAGAACTAAACAGCTGACTTCTGCGAAATTGACGACACCTAGCAAGAACAGAAACCTGAAGCGGCAGGTTTGCTCGCCAGTTTTCTTGAGGAAATCAAATAATGTGTGTATGTTTATCACAGCCTGAACTTAGTTTGCCTCAATAGGCGCGACTTGCCTCCCAGCCGTATGAGAAATTTAGCCAGTGCAGTACAACCCCTAGGCTGGGGTCTTTAACAAGCGCCACGTAGTGTCATACACGACCTCACGCCATAACGATATGCTCATCCAGATCGAAACGGGCAGAGGTGGGGATCGAACCTAGGATCCCTAAGTTCTCCAGCGCGAGCTTTCGCTCCGCGTGCTCCGAGCTAGTGTGCGCAGTGTGCGCTAGCCAACTCGGCCACCGATCGCCCGAGTGTATCAGGGATTCACAGCTCCTGGCTGTCTGAAGACGAAGCTGGGAAAGTCGCTTAAACAACACGTGACCAAAATCGCCCATGCATAGCTTGCACGTGACGTTATCACGCTCGTGGTCATCCCTGTTCGTTCGTGCCGAGAATAGAAGCACATTCAATGGTGCGAAACTTTAGGCTCAAGGAGGTACGCACTCAGCGGCAATGCCCCTAAAGAAGGCTGATGTGGCGTCACTGCAAGCCATGCACATAGCGGCCCCTCTTCGATTATCCCCGCTCTTCCCTAAATGCCGTCCTCCCGAATGGCGGCCTCCCGTTTCGATAGACCAAAAGGGGAACGGCTTTGTTCGGAGTCCTTCGGCGATTGTTCGTCGTGTCACGCTCGTGTCAGTCGCAGCGGCCCTGCCTGCATGCGCGCGCGCCGCAAGGAAGGGAAGCAGTTTTTTTCCGGGAAGAGTCGCCGGTCGAAGTTTCGGTTCAAACTTGCGGGGGAACCGCAGGGGAGGAACTTGCGAGCCTTCCTCGTCGTCTGAGCGAGTTGGAAGCTTCTTGCGGCGGGAGGCTCCGAGGCGCTTGTTCTGGCAGGCGCGTGTGACGGTTCAGGTCCGCTGGTTAGTGAAGCTTGCAAACGTTTAAGTTTGCAAGTTTTACAGGGGGAATCAGCCGAGCAGAAGTCGTGTCGTGTTTGCGAGTTTGTTTGAGGGTCTGTTCGATTCGCCTCGTTGTAAACTCGCTGTGAAACGGAGTACCTGTTTTCTCCGGTTCATGCGTCGCACCTCTGTTTAAGTCGCACTTGTATAGCTGTACGGCTGGTGCGGGGAAACTGAATTGCATAAGACCCTGCATATCGAAGTGGTATTGGCGACGCTGCAAGTCCATATGCCGGCTTGCGAACGCGCGTGGCACAGCCATGTGTTCAAGCTTTTCTTCCTGAGCCAGCACGGCCATTGACGCAATCCTGCATACGGTAAGATCGTCAAGCGCACAGATTGGAACTCAATTTGCGCAACGGATTAACCGAAGGTGGCCAATTAGCACTTATCACAGTTAAAGTAATACTTATAATAAACGATAATAAAAAATAAAAACAGACGTCCCATTGTTGCATAACATACACTACCAGAAATTTGGAGAGAAAAAAAGTTACTTATACGTTGGATGATACAGTAATAATAATTTCTTACATTCCCGTAAAGACATCTTAAACGAACAACTTTAAAGAATAGGCGAACCAGCGGCCCATGATGATGGGCGGCGCAGACTCGAGATATCGGGTTAAATCGCCGATTCTTTAAATGAGTTCGTTTAAAGGCGATCTTTTAGTGTCCCGTAAAACAGAGGAATCACGCTCCTCAGTGTTTCAGATGCTGTCGCAGCTTTAAATCCAAATGATATCGATAGTAGTATATCTAGTCAATCGGTAACTTTGTAATACTGGTTAGTCTGCGTAATTTGGAGAGTGAGAACGTTATTAAAGCGTCGCGAAAATATGAGTGCAACGCTATACATTTCGAGAAGCACAGTTGGTGAGTCCGTTTAGCATTGACAATGCGGGGAGACTATGTTTTAATAAACCATTTCAATTTACTGGTGTGTTTTGCTTACATTCGAAAAATGTTATTGGCTGATAGCAGAAGCAGCGGCAGGATAAATAAGGCAGCACTACCGTCTATATCTATATGCATATGGTAGTGTTACGTGTTTATCTCTCATAAATAAACATTAAAAAGCTTTGACTGAAATAACCAAGAACAATCAACACGAAAATTAAAGAATATGCGTACGTTAAATGCCATTTGCAGCCCGCTGCACTGTTTCCAAATTGAGGACATTTGGATTATTCGCAAAAATTTCAGCGGTGGTGGTACCGCGGTCTGAAACTCGCGCTACCATACAGCTCCTGCATGACTGGCTTCAGAATAATTTCTGACGTGGAGGCATGAGGTAGGGACTCTCATATCGCCTCGCATTTCACAAACCAGAATTGCTTGCGCGTCGCAGACCGAACCTCGTAACTGTTACTCAACGATCGATCATCCAGATGATGGCCCTTTGACAGGCACTAGAGCGGCTACTGCAGACCGTGGAAATCGCGTGCAGTTCACGCCGGTAGACAGCGACTTGAAACTGAACATTCTGGAAGCCTGCCTCAATGTGGCAACAGGCGTGTCGCTGAGTCTCTATAGACAACCTTTGTCTCGCCCTCTGCAGTTTCGTGAGGAGTCTCCTTTAGGCATCTTTTCTCCGCTGCTAAGTGAGAGAATGGAGGTGGAAGCCGCCAGCAGTTGAAACGCAGGTATACCTTGCGTATACCTCGCTCACATTCCGATCCCGTGCGAACTGAAGTACAACATTGTCGACTGCTTGGTAGTAGATTTCAGCCACAAACAAACAACAGATATCCTTCGTCTTGAGTCGCTGTTCGTGGTGGCGACCGTACTTGCCCGAAGTTTCGAAGGCATTCGGCGTAGGCTATTAAGGGTTATCTCTATATCTCTAATAAAGCTCAACCTCCTAAAGAAGCTACGTATACGTTTTCCTCGCCGGATATGCTCAAATATATGGGGGAACTGCTTCGCTCTTTTAATTTAATCCGCGGCTTCCGATAATAACGATAAGCGGGAACTAAATCTTTTTTTCGCGTAGTGAGCGCGATAGTACTGCAGTGCACAAACACATTTCGATTTCGTTTCACCTTTACTACTATGATTTCGCACTACAGGAGTGTTTAACACCAAAAAACTGCTGGACATACGATGAGATCTGCTCAACTTTATCTCCTAAACTTGTGCAAGAAAAAAACATGTAACATGCCGTGTTTCTTGAAACTCTCTCGCGCGGTGTGCGCTCTCGCTTCTTCGTCTTGCTTTTGGTTGTTTTTCCTGCCTGCTCTTTCTCTGGCCAGAAGTGCATCGGCAACTCTCACTTTTCGGAGGGCTTTCGTCATAACAACGTCGCGCCAGCTCATGCGGCACGTGGCGAACTCCAACCTATAGACTCGCAGCATCGTGGGCACGCTTCGACTCTGGGCTCGAGCAACCGGCTCGTTAGGGTCCCCGGTCGCGCGCGAAGACCACGGTTGGTGACGGCGTTCACACGGCGTGCGACGACACCGGAACGAGTGGTCTGCTGCAACACGCGCAGGTATGAACTAGAGGCGTGAAACACTTCACCTGGAGGACGCTAACACACGAGCTCCGTTGTCACCTGCTGACCTCGTTTGCAGGTTAATCGGCTGAACAAGCGCGCTTCAGCTCCCCCTTCTGCCGTCCTCTTTGTTTTTTGCTGGGCTTTAATTTTTGTGACCCAGGCGTTGAAAATGTCGTTACCGTAGGCGGCAGCGCTCTCTATAGCTTGTTTCCTCCTCCGTTTATATATTTTGAAGAGCGTAGTTTGCTCTCGTTAGCCCGCAGGCACTTCGCCCATACATCGTATGGTTCAAACATCACCGTGTCTCGCTGCAGACGTCGACGCCATTGGTGATTTATCTGCGGCGTCGCCTCAGTCAGCGTTCAAATCATGCGTTTGCTCGATAGATAATGCACGACTTTGAACGATGTTAGCGCTGGCCATTGCGGCAACGGCCGTCCGTGCGAAGAAACACGCCACAAACTCTGTCTCCGGTAGACCGCGCTTAGTACGACGTATTGGAGGCGTGAACGCGGCCTTAGAGCAAACCGAGGACAGCGCCGGACTGCGCGTCACCTGGACCTGCCAGAGTATGGCGATGTTCTTACTCCCTGGTTGACGAGAAATCGTATCCCGTACTGAAGCAAGTCGTCCAGCTATGCGCGGGGTTGGCGCGTGACGTCAGAACGACGCCGAGCCCCGGACTGGCTTAGACAGACAGGATGGTGTTGGCAGACCCCAACGCTAGATGCCAACGAGGACTCACCCACTGGCATTTTCTCAATCAGCCAATCAAGAGCCTCGTGCGTTCTGACGTCATCGCAACTCCTGGTGCAAGAATGCAGACGAACTTTCGCTCTGCTTTGCATGGCAAATATTATTAGGAAGTTTTTTCTTTTCTTTTTTTTTAAGATTTTAGAGCTTGAGGGCTTTGGGTTTTTCAAGCTGCTTAAGGGACCGAAAGCATAGGGACTCCTATTATAATACTCTCTATTGTGTCACCCAAATCGTCTCTTGCGGATAAAAACAGAGTCAAAGAAGGCGGAAATAGATCCACGCGCAAGCGACTAGGAAAGCGTCCGGTGCCTGATCGTCGGGCGCTGGCTGTGTCCTGACGAGGATAACGAGAGCCAGCAGCCGGCAGGGCGGATGATACGTCTGTCTGTGCACGCGCTCGGTGTGGTTCGACCGCTCTGTATAGAGTAGACCTGCTCCGGTGGCGCCCGTCGAGCCCGGCCCGTGCATCGGTTGCAGGCTTTGGTATAAATTACGTATCTCGTTAAATTATCTACCCCATCAGTGTTGCGTATTATCACACTTCTCTAGACCTTCTCCGGCAATTTTCTAGCGTTGTTATTATGATTGCAATGTTTTGTTCTTACGTTTCTCGTTCGTCGCCAGCAAAACCCTGCACTCTCGCCAAATCCGTTATTCCTTCAGAAAGGGCATAAGGAAGCCCCGTGAACTTCAAAATCAGATGTTCTATCTCCTCGCTATCAATATGGCATACGTCACATGTGTGCCTCTCTAAGCCATTCATATCTTGCTCGAAAATGCTCCCGTTCTCGCTTTGAACACTAAAGAGCTTCCCCATGAATTATCAAACACCTGTTTCTTCTCTTATTCCTCTTTGTGTTACCTGTACGTTGCTAAATCTAACTTGTCTCGAATCCTTCCACTTCATTTTTCCCCCTTTTGATTCGTTTACGCCATTTTCTTCTGAACTAGACTGCCCTGCCTCGACATGCTTATATTTAAATTTCAGCATCAAGAATCAGTTCAGTTCATTTTATGTTTACAATTTTCATGCATAATGGCTTTCATACTTTCTGCGCCTAGTGCATTTCCTCAGTTTCTTAATTGCCCTCTGTTCTCAAAAGACGACAACCCCCCCCCCCCCCTGTACTCCCTGATATGGTGTCTTTCTATGTGCTCCCAGTGCCAACCTTCCCACGCGCCTTTGTCAAATTCCGAGTCCTGAATGAGAATCCTACATCATGCACAGTACCTTGCCAAAACACAGTCCAGGCACCATCGCTCGTTTTCATATACCCCTGACCGCTTTATGTTTATCATTATTCCCCTTTCCTTGACTTTCATGGTCACTCAATATATTTTCCATTTTCAAATTATATTCCCTTTATGTCGCTCTATAAATAAATAAATAAATATATTTCTCCTCATTTATTGAGCCATATCTCCAGATATTTCTATTTCTCTACATGGCATATAGTAAGGTCATGTATTGTTACTACTAAAACACCTCGGCCCAAGATCTTACCCACACACCCCAGTTAGTTTCCGCAATGCATTTTTGATATCAGTCAAGAGTACCACCTACTATAACCCCTTTCGGAAGCTCAGTAATCCCTGCTGTGTGGCGGACACACACGCGAGCTCCTTGCGTTCGATTGCGCCTCGCCTGCACTGCGCTCGTGCAGTGGAAGCCAAAGTCTGAGCTACACGCCAACGTCAGATGTGCGTTCCACTGTGTCGGATGGCGAACGAAATGTGATCGCATTTAAAACCCGCTTTCCAAGCCTCACCGTTGGCACACTGGTTGAAAGTCGGGTCTTAGAGTTCTGGGTTTCAATTCCCCTTTGGGCACATTATGTATTTTGTTGCCTTGTCAAGCTATCCACCTACCACTCCTCCGCGCATGCGCATGGGGGGGGGGGGTGCCGAAAGAAAGGCTATCAGCTGTAATATCGCAGTTAATGTGTATATGTATGCTGTGGAGAGTGAACGTGCATTGTATAGTGTACTGTACGTATGCTGTACTACTCCTCTTTCAGGGAAATTTAGAAGGCTTTCACAATGAAGGCCTTTAAGGAAACACTTACGCAACCCATAAGGTGGAACACAGCGATAGCTGGGGTATGGCGTTAGAGCCGCTAAGCTGTCATTTCAGAGCAGATGGACTGAGTGAACGGTAAAGGTGTGAGCACGCACCATGGAGTCCGTATAGGCCCGTTTCGCATTAAACTGAGTAACACACCGGACGAAAATTCTATATATAGCGTTTTAGAACCAATGAGGGTGTATTAAGTAGAGAACTTTTCAGCTGTCCGCGTAAGAGGGGAGCGCGTTTACGTACGTCGCTTCTGTACAAATAGTCACGCGTGCTAAAAGAAGAGCGCCGAATAAACAGGAACGAGAAAGTAGACAAGAGGAAGTGCACTCTCGAAAGATGGCTTCTAGAAACAAACACACACTATTAATAACATCGTTCTGGCTATTCGTTTAGAAAATTGACGTGGCACTAACGCACTCGTCTTCCTGTTTCTTCCTGCTACAGAATGCATCGTAAATTCTTAGGCAGATTTATCTGCGTATTGCCCGGGAAGTGTTGTTTGTGAAATTTCTGGGTTACATGGACACCTATCCCAGTGCACTGTCAGATTTCCCAGAGGGGACTGTTTTACTCACCATGCGTTTTATCTTTGCATTATGTATGACCAGGCATGTTATCTTGCTTGCTTGTTATCTTGTTATCGGCGGCCCGTGGATTGTTTTGGCGGAAATATGAAGCGCGGTCGACGGCGCGAAACCGCGAAGTGTCCCACTAACAGCTATCGCTGTAAAACTAAAAAATAGGCGAACCAGCACATGACGAGGGCCACGCATAGAAGCTGGAGCACGAGGTGAATCGTCAATTTTCTAAAGCCTTTCTCTCTGGCAGTCTTTGAAATGCTCGCTAAACCAGAAGCTTTCATTATCATTTCTATCATAGATGTACAAATATAGCGTACTTCGTAGTATCGCATTCTGTGAAGGGAGAGCTTACCGAACTTTGAGGGTTTTAAAGTTCAGATGGCACAAATCTTCCTAGGACCGAGAGGTCAGAGGTATGGTGCACCAGTGCTCTACAGTGCACCCAGCACTGGCTAATCGTTTCCGTGCATAGGAATGGTTTTGCAGGCATTTTGGTTGACTTCGGGGGCCCAGGAAAGCTTGCAGGAGCCACAGATTATTTCACCGCACACTCTTAAAAACTACGGAAGCTTCGTTTAAAACAAACATGTTTTCGATGCAGAAAAACGATTTTCATAAAATCTACGTTTACAACCTTTTTGAGATTATCTCGATAACCTTGGGTCAGCGGAGAAAAATTGGAAGGTTACAATTTTTCTATCAACTCTACGATGGGCATTATAACATCAGTTCGAGGGACTATATACAGCTTCCTGGTAGAAGGTCACCGAGAGTCAATAACCAGCTTGGAGTCAAGCCGTATTTTCCAAATCTCGATGTTTTTAAGTACTCTTTCCTTGTCAAAACAATTGAGGAGTGGAATGGTTTGGATGGCGACCTCTTTGTTGGGATTGACAGTGCCGATAAGTTTGAAGTTGTATTATTTGATTTGTATGCGGAGACATGCTAGTATTCTTTGGTGGTGGTGACTTTCGGTGGTGTTGTTGAACCGAAATTGTAGATGATTGTATTGTGGTGATTGTTCTTGATCTTCGGTTCTTTATTTCTGTTGTTTTATTGCTGTACACTCCTGAAACAGCCCGAAATGGCTTTCAGTATTGTAAATAAATAAATACTGTAAACGCCTAAATTTTCGCAAGGACCTAATTTTCGCGAATTTCGCGAATCGCCTACAATTCGCGAAAAATACGTCCCGCGAACAATTCGGGCAATATGTGAACGCTACGGAAGCTACACTCGATTCGCGAAAATTTGAACCCGCGAATAATTTCAAATTTTCAGCTTTGGCCCGATTCGCGAAAATTCGAGCCCGCGAAAATTAAGTCGTTTACATTATATAAGTAGTCTCCTGAAGGCGCTTGCAGTGTTAACTGTACGAATCAACCGTAACCTTGTGATTGCGCTCGGAAAAAAATGGCTCGCAACAGAACCGATCGACAAATTTCACTAAATAAATATCTTAAACACATTAAAGAATGGTGCGACAGATGGAATACGAAAATAAACTACACAAAGTCCGTGTATTGCCATATCACTAAGGAACGAAGCATTCTGCCATTTAAGTACTGCATTGGAGACATAAAACTGTGCAATGTAGAGTACTTTAAAGGAGCTGTGCAACAATTTAGGTGCTTTGCTTAAATAATTTGGGAGTTGGTGCCTCTACCTTTCTGAAGTAAAGAACAAAAAACTGCTTTTGCCTGCATGTCCTAGTTTTTATTTTAAAAATAGACAAAGATTGAGGTTTTCGGCACCCTTCAGCTCCTTCACCAGCTTCCGAGTCACGTGCGCTGTGACGTCAATGGAGGTCGCGCGGGGTTCCGGTGAAGCTCTCTCTCTAGAGCCATCAGTGAGCAGCGAGAATTCATCCGCTCGCGGCCGCGTGACCACGCGCTGGCGCAGCGCGAACAATTTGGTGAGAGGAGGAAAGTCTCATCCGGGTCCGGCCACTCCCGTCCGGCTCTGCCCCCTTTCCCCTCCGGCTTCTGCGGCTTTTCGCGGTAGCAGATAGAGCTGACGGTTTTGTGGACCGAGGATAGATGGCGCCACTAAAATTCCGTATAATAAAAGTTTTGTCGATGATACCAGGTTTTTGACGAATATATATTTATGTTGGAACGACAAGATTTATATAAAAGTTACCTTTTATCGAGCAGGTATTCGCGCAATTTTTGATCTTTCTACAAGACCCTCATTGACGTCATGCCGCGTGGTTCTCATGGCCGCCGCTCGCGGCTGCAGGTCGGGGAATATTCTAATTTTTTTCCTCGCGATTACGAGGCGGAATCGCAACATTTTGAAGGAAGAATGTGTGTTTCTGTCTTTTGTGACAAGATAAACAATGTCAAAAGTAGAAGAGGCCAAATCTTTCGACGTTAAAACCTTTGCACACCTCCTTTAGGTGTCTTGGTGTCATGTTGTCTAAAGACCTAACCTGGACCAAGCATATCGACACCGTCTGCACATCGGCATATAAAAAGCTTTGTTTTTTTAGACACAAATTGAAGCATACAATGAAAAAAATCAAAACGGCTGCTTACAAGATATACATTAGGCCCATATTGGAATATGGTAGTGCCGTCTGGGACCCTTCTACAATAAAAGACATCGATAGGCAAGAAGAGGTCCAGCGACAAGCTGGGCGTTTTGTTCACTCTAGCTACAGACAGACAGCATACCCAACTGAAATGCTCAGAGCTAGTAATATAGAACCTCTATACGTAAGGCGAGAAGTCGCACGTCTGAAACTGCTTTATTTAATCATCAATGAGAAACTAAATTTAAACTCGAATAAATACGTTCTCCCCTGAAGCTCAAAACGATCACGTAGACTTAATCATACAAAAACATGCCAAAGATATAAAAGCCCAATAGATACCTTTAAACAGTCTTTCTTTGCAAAAACTATTGAGGCTTGAAATTCATTGCCCCAACGATGTTGTAATTTTGGGAACCGTGTCCTCCTTTTAAGATTCCATTGCAAAGCTGTTAAAATAGTAAGAGCTTAAAGTGATTCCTTTTATTTCTGCAATTTGTATTAATTATGTGGGCTAATTTTTTCAATTTGTTTATTTCTTTAGAGGGCCAAGGTAGTACCTTGCTGCGATTGCTTGTTCTAACATCAGTGTCTGCAAAATTTCCCATTTCTTGTGCTTGCGTTTTTATGTGTCATCACAGTGATGTATACCCTCCCTCTACTAGCCCTCAAGAGCGGGCAGACAGTATTTTCAAATAAATAAATAAATAAATAAATAAATATACAACGAGATAAAATCAAAATCACTCGGCTATGCTTAGTTTAATCTTAAGAGGGCGCGGTTCCTCTATTTATTCGTTCGTTTCAGACACCAAATGGCGCGCGGCTCGTTACGTGGTTGAACAAGCGACTTCTAGATGGCGCCAGTATCGAAGTGTGAAAAGGCCTGCGTTATGCGTTGCGTGAAATCGATTCCCCAAACGTGCCATGTGACGCTCTTCTCCGGCGGAGGAAGTTTCTCCCTCTCTTGCGCGCGCTTGGTATGTCTCTGCTCAGTCAGCTCAGTGTGCATTGCATCGGACGACAGTGATAATACGAGCGGTGGCCGAGTCCGGCCTCTGCGATGTGTGATGAAGTGGGTGGCGCTCGTTTCTGTTCGGAGGTAGGAATAAAAAATTACACCATCTTCCCGAGGGGAACCATGGGGTGATGCGGAGC
Organism: Ixodes ricinus; assembly: GCA_037355805.1. Taxonomy (NCBI): domain Eukaryota; kingdom Metazoa; phylum Arthropoda; class Arachnida; order Ixodida; family Ixodidae; genus Ixodes; species Ixodes ricinus. The sequence goes on along the minus strand of JAZHYW010021170.1, from coordinate 13,858 downwards.
ATCGCGAATCGTTATTAACGGTGTTATTAACGGTGTTAGTAACGTTGTTAGTAACGTTGTTAACTTGGGTTCCGCCGCTCGCTTCGTACGTTTACGTTGAACTTCACGGTCCCGAACCTCAGGTTCTGCTGCTCGACGTTCACGAACCAACGCGGCTTCCCGTTCTCGAAGGTCGGGTTCCGCCGCTCGCTTCGTACGTTTACGTTGAACTTCACGGTCCCGAACCTCAGGTTCTGCTGCTCGACGTTCTCGAACCGCCGCTGCTTCACGTTGTCGTAGTTCAGCATCCGCCGCTCGACGTTGACGAATGGACGCCGCTTCTCGTTGCCGTAGTTCAGGGTCTGCCGCTCGCTTCAAGCGTTTGCGCTCAGCGTCGCGTGCCCTTCGCTGGGCAGCTTTGTCTTCAGTGGACGTAGCGTTGCTGTTAGTTTGTGGGGTGGTGCTGACGCTTGCTTGCGCCAACCCACTAACTGACGGGACTGTTGCTTCCATCACACTTCATCGGAAGAACGGAGTGAAGTCGAGTCAACAGCGCTGAACTGAACGCGCGCAGCGCGCTGCCGCTGCTTATATTCACACTTGAAGGAGAGGAGACTAGAGGAGGAGAGTTGCGCATGCGCGCGCAGTGTGAGTAGAAGCGAACGCACGCGAAGTGCACGCAGCTGGTAGAGAGAGAGAGCGGAGAGAGTAACGCGCAGCTGTTGGAGAGAGGGAAGGAGGAGAGTTGCGCATGCGTAGTGTGAGTGCGGACTACGACGCCGACGCCGACGCCGCGGGACATAGACCCGAGCAAGAGATGCTCCGCATCTAAAATGTCGGTCCCCTTTTTACGACGATCGTTTCTATAGCTTGGGTTTCTATCAGGTGACGTACAGTACCGCCTTTTCGAAATCGTACTTTGCGGCGAGCGATGGAAAGTCAGGCTAGCATTTTATTTTGGTCAGCACTACACGTTCAATGAAGGCCTTGGGCGGCGATGTAAAAATGTGTTGCTGCCCACAGTGTGTCCAAGGTGCGCAGTGACAATTGGAAATGGTATCAATTGGAAATGGTATTGAAGGCGCGCAACCGTCGGTTGGTAAAATACGTGCGTTTGATTCCTGTATCGTATTGCGATAAGCGATACGTTGGTTTATGCTGCCTCACTCTGTGTTCGGCACGTGGCGTGCCCTTTCCTGTTTTGCCTTCCCTTTCCTTCTGCGATCGTATCTACTTAAGCGATCGCTCAATAAACAATTCCATCATTTGCTTTCAAGAACGTCGTCTTGTCAGTAGTTCGTCTACACCCGAGACGATACAATTCCCTTATACAGTCTAATCATTTTAGAGTGCAGCTCTTAGGCGCCCGTTTCCGGCTTGAGCGGCGTCGCCGTCGGCGTAACCGCGCGGTGCATTATGGGACACGTGACGTCACTGATGACGTCATCAGTGACGTCATCGTCACTCTAATGTCATCCGCATCGGCATCGTCTTCGTCACTGATGACGTCATCAGTGACGTCACTGGAGAAGTCCTCGGCATTTGCATCGTGATCCGCGCTGATGACGTCACTGATGACGTCACTAGTTATGATGACGTCATCAGGGACGTCACTGGTGACGTCATCGTCATCGTCACGTGACCTCTTGGGGTCACGTGACCTCCGCGAGGTCACGTGACCCCGGTGACGTCACACGACTCCCGTGAGGTCACGTGACCCTCGTGAGGCGACGGCGACGCCGCTCGGAGGAGGAGTAGCAGACAAGATGACGACGTGAGGAGGAGGGAGGAGGGGCATACCTACCCCTCAGTACCCTTCCCTCCTCCTCCTCAAGAGCTGCGCTCTAATTCGGCGTTACAGGGAGTTGTAACCGGCTTTCATTTTTTTACGTCTTTTATCTGTTACGACAAATGACATGGTCGAGTCTATTGATAACCTGAGGTAGACTGAACCTGCAGAGTGTCCGGACTTCAAATAAATGTTCCTCGTTTATGTGAATTAATAACTGTTTTCTCTTTTCCGTACTTGGTGCTATGCAAAAATCGCTTAGATGTTATGGTAGCATTGTGTGGCGGTGTTTTGCACGCTGACTCGCTAGTCCATTCGCTGTGCACAGTATGTGTATAGATGGAATGTGTCAAATCGTATTTCCAATCGATATGATAGATTTACTTTGCTACAGTGTTATTTATATTTTCGTGGTTTAAACTGGTCCGTCCCTGACTTGAGCCTAAGTTGAAATTCGAGAGTGCAGACGGACTTAGCGTCGTAACAGCCGTAATCCGCAGAAAGAAATTAGTACCATGAAAGAAAAACAAAAGGACACGAGGCGGCTCGGTGTCATAGAAGTAATGAGTGTATGAAGGATGCCATCGTACGGTTTTGTTTTGTTTTTGTTCTTGTTTGGTTTTTTGTTGAACATTTCGCATCGCTGTGAAACGCTCAAGGTACCAGCAAAGACAATGAGCTGGCGTGAAATTTCTATCCAGCGGAAAACGAGCGTCACTTTTGTCATGCGCTTTCATTTCGATATGGCGCAAAATGCGCGCGAAATAGTACCAGGTAAGGGAGCAAAATTTAGATGTTAGTAGTGGAACACCGCCAGACTCTGCCGTGTTGGGGGCATCTCTCGCGAGTCAATACGTCAAAGATATTGCGCGTCCAACTGTACGTGTGAGTTATCTGTTTGAGAGAAACCTTGATTTCGCAAAACTATTGTGCATTAGAAATATCCATCGTATTAATCAGCTATAACTATACCCTATCTGACTAGTTGCGCGCAGTACTTGGAAGCCACAAGCGAGAAATAAATTAAAGTTGATTTGGTTGGACTATCACGACGTGGAGACCCACGTCGTGATGGCAGCAGCGGCGACAGACGACAGTGCACAAGCTAATCCGTCCTGTTACGTCATTGCACTTTATGAACGGTATGCCCGATCCTACAAGCAAGTGAAACTGCAGCGTGGGGCCTGCTGTGTCGGACGCCTTGCTCCACAACAAAAGTGACTATCGCGGCCAGATTGCAACGAGCTGAAGCGTGTGGCCACGCCTACAACGCCAGACACGGGCGACGCCAGCGGGACATCGTGCCATAAGAATCATCACAGGCGCCGGACCGCGGCATTCTGGCAGCAGCGGCGACAGACGACAGTGCACAAGCTAATCCGTCCTGTTACGTCATTGCAGGTTGGTTTACGTTACTTATTTCGCATCAACATTTCTAGCTCTCTAGCTGCTGCTGCCTGTGGTGTTTACTGTTTGGTGAATGTTTTTTCCGGTAATGGCTGACGCATTGTGTTTGAAATGCCAAGAGGAAATTCTTAATGATGAACAATCTATTTTGTTTAGTGAATTCGAGTATTCGTACCATTGTGGAGTTTACGCGGGGTGTCCGAAGCCACGTTGAAAACAAAAGGCGAAGCATATCATAAGGCATGAAAATGTCCCACTTGCCGAGTCTCAAGGTTGAAAGGCGGGGCTGTCAGTAAACAAAAACCAGATGACGACATTTCAATTTCAATTCTGTTGGCTGACATGAACGGAAAGCTAGATGAGCCATGGAACCTTAAGGAAACTGTTGGGAGCATTGAAGCATCTGTCAGCATGATGTCTGCTCAGTATGATGAAATTCTGAAATCTGTCAACGAACAAAAGAAAGAGATGAAAGAGGTAAAAAGTAGACTTGCAGAAATCGAGAAAAAAAGATCAGGAGGAGGAAGTGAAGAAGCTCAAGGCAGAACTTCACGACATGGAATGGCGAAGCCTTAAGCTCAATTTGGAGTTCCATGGTATCGCAAAACGTAATGACGAAGACCTGATAAGCAAGGTAAATGAAGTGGCGCGAACTCTAGAGGTGCCCGAGCTAGCTGCAAGTGATATCACCGCGATTCACCGACTGCCATCAAAGCCGGACAAAATCCCAGGCGTCATTGTCAGGTTTGCATCCCAAATAACTAGGGATGCATGGCTCTACCGGAAGAATAAGCTAAGGGCAACCGGAATGAGAGTGTACATCTACTAGAGCATAACTAAACAAAACCGGGAACTCTTAGCGAAAACAAAAGAATGGGCGAAAGCGAACGGTTTCAAATACACTTTTCACAAAAACGGAAAAATCTTTGCTAGGCGCAAGGATGGAGACGATGCGGTTGTGATAAGGAGTGAAGACGATCCGGAAATCATTAGTTTGTAGTTTTAGCATGAATCTTAGTTACACACTGGGTTTTCAGTAAATTTACGATGGATTCTTCATACTTGTTACCGGCTGACTTTGCAAACATTTTTGGGGGTGGTTTTGAGGCTTCACTCAAACTTTTTCACTTAAATGTACGGTCGGCTAAAAATAAATCGATGGAACTTTAATGTCTTTTTAGCCAACTTTCAGTTAGATGGAACGTGATTATCTTCACCGAAACATGGTATTCCGACGAAACTGATGCATTTCTTATGCCGTCCTATAAAAGCTACTGTTTAAACCGGACTACAAGTCGCGGGGTGGTATTTGTGCATTGGTCCAAGAACACATTAACTCTCAATTATTATCAAATTTTTGCGTTACAACTGGAAACTACAAAGTGCTATCTCTGATAGCAGATAATATGCCTATTTTTGTTGTTTATCGCCCACCGGATGGCAATATTGTGATTCTTTTTTTCTTTTGAGAGGCTCTTGGGATTCAGTAGTGATAATAATTTTAGAGTGATAATCGGTGGGGATTTTAATATCAATATGCTAGTTAATAGCACGCTTAAAATGAGTTTGAAGTATTACTTGCCACTTACGGGTATCTTAATACGATAACCAGACCAACCCGAATCAGTGTTCACACAGAAACTCTAATACACCTTTTCATTACAAATATTGATAATACACGCCTAAAAGGAGGAATATTTAGCACCCAGATCAGCGATCATCTCCCGATATTTATTTGCATAAACGAAGCTCTTCACCGAAAACGAGACATTCGGTCATTAAGACAATTTCAAAACATAGCGCCTGACAATCTTGTTAGGTTTCGCAACGATATTGTAAGCGCGAGTTGGAATGATGTTCTAACAGGGACTGATCCCAAAATAGTATATAACACTTTTTAATAGGTTTCAGACTATCTATGCGAAGAATTTCCCCTATAAGATATGAAAATCGTCGCGTAAAATTTCAAAGCCGTGGATTACCCCAAACCTTCTAACAAAAATTATTATAAAAAATCGGCAATTTCATCACTTTAACATAACTAGAAATCAAGAAGATTTAAAAAAGTTCAAATGTTATAGAAACCAGCTCTCAAAAGAATTACGAAAAGCCAGGGAACGTTATTACCATAACAGTTTTAACTCGACAATTAGAAATGTTGAGGTCACTTGGAAAAAAGTGAATACGATTTTACTGGGTAGTCAAAAAATGAACACCTAGAGAAGCTGTATATAAACGGCGAAGAAATAACGAATACTGCTTTAGCTGATATGTTTAATGACCATTTTGTAATTTTAGTTAATATAGATTACGATGATGATGCTTGTAGGTATACTGAAAAGAGAAGTGCAAATTCAATCTTTTTGGATCCGGTTGACGATTCCGAGGTTTTTAAAGCATTTATGAATTTAAATAATACTCGTAGCAGAGATATAAATGATATACAGATTAGACCTGTGAAATACGTTTTAGACTTAATTATGCCTTATTTGACTTATATATTTTACTTATGTATATCTAAAGGTGTATTCCCTGAGTGTATGCAGATAGCAAAAGTTTCTGTACTGCATAAGAAAGGTGATAAAAATTATATAAATAATTAAAGACCAGTTTCCATACTGCATGTTTTTTAAAGGGGCTAGAAAAACTTATTCATATACGGCTCTCAAAATGTTTCGATCAGCATCAGCTAATTACAAAATCCCAGTTTGGATTTCGCAAGCACCGTTCCACTGAGCTTGCATTACTTGAAGGAAAGGAATTTATTTTACGTTAACTAGAAGGTAGAAAACTCATTTTGGGAGTTTATAATAACTTTACGAAAGCTTTTGATTATTTGAACCACAACCACTTATTACAAAAACTTGAATGTTATGGAGTACGCGGGCAAGCCCTTCTTTTATTGCAATCATATCTCGAAAATCGTAAACAATATGTGTGTATTCTCTGATGTGTTACTTTCCTAGCGGTCTAACGTTCAGGAAGGGCGATTTTCAAGCGTTGTGTACTCATTTTTTTTTAAGCTGCAGGGCATTTTAAAGTGGAAATTAAGAAGAAAATAAAACAGCATGATTCCCTTAGCCTTGCTAAACCAGATTAACCGCACCTTCTGGAAACAATATACCTTTAACGATTCCATCCACTGCCGGGCGTGAGAGACGGAGCTTGCGTACTCTCTCACGAGCTGAAACAAACACGGCGTCAACCAAAAATAGGAAGGAATATGAGGAAACAAACAAAACATCTCCGCTACAAAAGACTTACGTCCATAGAGATTGTAGAACATAGGTTGAATTGGAGTGCCTTCGTGCACACGTGCGTTTGTAGAGTTATGACATCTCCGCTAATTTGCGCCCCAACATTTCTTTTTTTATATGGACTCACTGTTTTTTTGTAAGCCAGCAGTTTATTTATATGTTTGTTCTTTCACAAGCTGATGACAAGCGTTGCAGCTCTCGGCGTCTTTACCCTGAGACGCACACGCACAGAGAGACTTTAAATTGAATAAACAAACCTTGTATTTAATTCACACCTTACGGCACCAAAGACGTTTCATGTACAACAGTTGCCACTGTACCAAGTACAGCCTACTCCAATTTTTTTCTTCTGATATAATACTGTTTCTCTTTGTAAATACTGTTGTAGCACGTCGTCGACAGCAAAATAAAAGAACGGCAGCCCCACCGATCTCCCCGCACATTTTTTCGCGATTCGTTGTACGCACCGTTGCAAGGATCAACAATCTACCAACTTAACCAGAAAACAAAATATGCAGTAAGTAGAAATAGTGTAGAGTCGCAGATCTTAATACCTGCCTCACACAAAAGAAATACTTTGCGCTCTAAATGAAAACAATGAGCGCGCCACTGAACCGAGCACAGCGAGCGGGAGTTACTCGTGCAGACTATAGCTCTGGCTCGCTCAGTGGATCTTGGGAGCCGGGGCGACAACAATAAAAGAAGAAGAGATGCCTTTCGCCTAAGCTCCGGGCCGGACGTCTCAAATTCTTTTCCGGCAACTTTGAACACCGCCGACAAATTGGTGACCCGGACGTCCGACCAAAATGGACCGGAACACAGGCAGCTCTTCCAACGGCGATGGAACTTTTTCCGCCACCCAACTCCGCCTTCCAGCTTTTTGGGCGAAGAATCCTCGGGCCTGGTTTTCGCAAGTGGAAGCCCAGTTCCACCTGCGCCGCATAACCACACAGGAATCCCGCTACTATCATGTGGTTTCTGCCCTACCCCCGAAGTGACCGATGAGCTGGATGACGTCCTGGCGCTTCCTCTTCCGGAGAACGCCTACGACCACATCAAGGAAATCATCCTCGCCAGGATGACAGCATCCGAGGCATCGCGGATACAACAGCTCCTGACCACCGAGGAACTGGGCGACCGGCGACCCTCCCAGTTGCTTCACCGCATGCGCCAACTTCTAGGTGAGCGAGCTCCCGATCAGAACCTTCCAATTCTACGGGAATGGTTCCTACAACGCTTGCCTCAAGGGATCCGCATGACCCTTGCACCAGCTACGGACCTACCGCTAGATCGCCTCGCCGAGGTGGCGGACCGCGTCGCCGAATATGCTGCGCCAACCTTGTCAAGCGTTACGGACAACGACCGCCAGTGCTGTTCCATCCGAGCCCTTGAGGCCCGCGTCGACGCGCTAACAACCGCCATCGCAGAACTCAGCACAACGCGTAGACACCCACATCGTCCGCCACGTCGTAGTCCGTCTCAACGCCGCAGTTCTTTTCGTCGACGCGATTCTTCGCAACAACGTGCTAGCGCTTCATGCTGGTACCACCAAAAATTTGGCAACCGAGCTTTGAAGTGCCAACAGCCATGCAATTGGCAGGGAAACGCCCCGGCCAGTCACTAGAGGTGGCGAGTGACGCTGGCCCAACAGCAAGCCGTCTCTTTTTCATTACCGAGAAAATCTCTGGAATACGCTTGCTAGTTGACAGTGTAGCGGAAATGTGTATCCTTCCGCCAACGCCAGCTCAAAGACGACACCCACTACCCGGCCGCCATCTTTACTTTGTTTCACCTTATGTTGTACCGCAGCGAAGGCTAGAAGCGCGAGGCCATAGCGCTGGCAGCCCCTCTTAAGTCACGAGAGCATGTGCCGTCGAGATGTGCCCCAGAGCAAGGAACTCGCGCTTGTAGCCTTTCCTGCGGTACATCATAAGGTGGAACAGAGTATAGTTGCAGCAAATGGCTCGAACATCCCTACCTACGGAATGCGCTCTGTGACCTTGGACTTGGGGCTACGCAGAATTTTTCGGTGGATCTTCACCATCGCAGACGTTACGTACCCGCTCCTAGGTTCAGACTTCTTGTCGCACTTCAACCTCGATGTCAGCGTGCACCACCGATGTCTCATTGACAACAAGACTCGTCTCGTTGTAAATGGCGTAGCCACTAACCATATTTTCCTTGGCATCAGAAACATCCTTCCAGCTTCAGGATTCGCAGACATCCTCGGCGCATTCCCGGAACTTACAAAGACCTCCAACATGGCAAAGCCACCGCCACACCGGGTGACACACCACATCATCACCTCTGGCCCGCCTACCTTTTCACGCCCTCGACGCCTATCTGGCGAACGTCTCAGGATAGCCCGCCAAGAATTCGAGCATTTGCTCGAGTTAGGCATCATCCAGCCATCCAACAGCGCTTGGGCTACCCCTCTACACATGGTGCCCAAGAAAGATTCGGGCGACTGGAGACCCTGCGGGGATTACCGGGCACTCAACTCACAAACTCAACCTGACCGGTACCCACTACCCCATATCCAGGACTTTACTGAACATCTTGCTAGAACGTCCATTTACAGCAAGATTGATTTAGTCAAGGCATACCATCACATTCCAATCGAGCCGGAGGACATCCCGAAGACGGCCATCACTACTCCCTTCGGCCTATTCGAGTACATACGAATGCCTTTTGGATTGCGAAATTCCGCCCAGACATTTCAGAGGTTCATCCACGAAGTTCTATCTGGGTTACCTTTCGTTGTTGGTTCCGTGGATGACCTGTTGGTGGCGAGCAAGTCACACGAAGAACACAGCACACACCTGCGCTTGCTCTTCGAACGACTCCGCGACTACGGTCTCACCATTAATGTGACGAAGTGCGTTTTTGGCGTGACATCCTTAGATTTTCTGGGACACCGCATCACAACCACGGGCATCGAACCCCTTCATTCAAAGGTGCAAGTCATTCGTGACTACCCGCAACCGCAATCTCTACGCAAGCTGCGGGAGTTCCTAGGGCTCATCAAATTTCACAGGCGCTTCATTCCACACTGCGCTCAAACCATCAAGCCCCTCACCGACTTGCTCCGCGGCCCCAAGAAATCTTCGACGCCAATACCATGGACGCCAGATGCGGAGGTTGCCTTCACCACGGTCAAGAATGCCCTGGCTGAGGCGACACTCTTGTGCACCCCATGCCAGACGCTCCAACGTGTGTCATAGTCGACGCGTCCGATGTCGCTGTAGGAGCAGTGCTTCAGCAGTACGGCGAAATCAGTGGCTCCCACTGGGTTTCTTTTCACAAAAACTCAACCCAGCCGAAACACGGTATAGCACGTTTGGACGTGAGCCATTTACAATCTACGCGACAATCCGCCACTTCCGGTACTTCTTAGAAGGCCGAGGCTTTCCACGTGCTCACCGACCACAAGCCACTGATCTACGCATTCGTCGGCAATCACCACTCCTACTCCAGCAGAGAAATTCGTCACCTGGCCTACATATCGGAATTCACTACCGATCTCCGTTATGTCGCTGGAGCGGAAAACATGCCAGCAGATGCACTTTCCCGCATTGACGTAATCTCCTCATCTCCTGTTGTCAGTTTCCCGGAATTAACCTTGGCACAACAGAAAGACACCGAGCTACAAGATGTACGGGTATCCTCCACATCCCTTCAACTACTGCCCGTCAGATTACCACTGGCCACCTGCGATATCATATGCGATGTATCTACCTCCATACCATGACCCTACATTCCAGAAAAATTTCGGCAAGCCATCTTCCATACCATCCATGACCTGAATCATCCCGGTATCCGTGCTACGCCGGGTCTTGTTACGTCACGGTATATTTGGCCCCGAATGAACTCTGACATCCGTCTGTGGACGAAAACATGCAAGAAATGCCAACGCTCTAAAGTGTTTCGCCACACAAAAACACCAATGCACGTATTTTGCCCACCGGACGCCAGATTCGACCATGTGCACATTGACATAGTAGGCCCCCTACCATCATCAAACGGATTTCAATACATACTCACATGTGTGGACAGATTCACGTGATGGCCAGAGGCTGTTCCGCTTACCGACATCACTGCGAAAACAGTCGCTCACGCCTTCATCTCCATCTGGATCGCGCGTTTCGGCTGTCCGTCGACCATCACAACCGACCGCGGCCGACAGTTCCAATGCGCCTTCCTCACAGCCCTCACCAAGATATTGGGTGTCCGACACGTGCATACAACAGCCTATGATCCCGCTGCAAATGGTATGGTTGAAAGGCTGCATCGTCAGCTCAAGGCAGCGTTGATGACAAAGAAGATCGAACCCATTGGGTTCATCACCTTCCTCTTGTCCTTCTTGGAATTCGTGCCACTTTCAAAGCCGACATCGACTGCACCTCAGCTGAACTCGTCTATGGTACCACACTTCGATTACCTGGAGAATTTCTAACCTGCCTACCCTCTGAACCAACGGACATCCCATCATACCTTCAGGACATGAAAACATTTTTCAATTCCCTGCGTCCAGTCTCACCTAGGCACTCAAACTTTCGGCACATATTTATTAGTGACGACCTCAATACATGCAAACATGTGTTCGTAAGAAGAGACGCAGTACGACCACCTCTCACGCCACCGTATGATGGTTCATTTGAGGTAGTTTCGCGAACGGGCAAGACCTGCACCATCGACATCAACGGGCGCCACGATGTCGTCACGCTGGACAGAGTCAAACCAGCATACTTGGCCTCTACTGTGACATCCCCCGTCATCATGCTCGTTCCACCACCTAGTGCACCAAACACCACCACCACCTCCCGTCATACACCCCCGCCGAACAAAATCGTTACGTGGATCTCAACAAAACTTTCTATTCCACGCAACTAGGGGGGGGGGATTCTGTAGAGTCGCAGATCTTAATACCTGCCTTACACAAAAGAAATACTTCGCGCTCTAAATGAAAACAATGAGCGCGCTACTGAACCGAGCACAGCGAGCGCGAGTTGCTCGTGCAGACTCTCGCTCTGGCTCGCTCAGTGGATCTCGGGAGCCGGGGCGACAACAATAAAAAGAAGAGATGCCTTTCGCCTAAGCTACGGGCCGGACGTCTCAAATTCTTTTCCGGCAACTTCGAACACTGCCGACAATAGCATTCAGTATCCTACATTCGCGACACTGTCAGGTTATGTATTGTATTTATACTTCGATTCATCTTGTCACTATGCGAGCATCTTGCTCACATAGTGAATAATATTAGTTTAAAACATACCCGAGATGAAAAAGCTGGTATGTGTATTCTCTGATGTGTTACTTTCCTAGCGGTCCAACGTTCAGGAAGGGCTACTTTCAAGCGTTGTGCACTCATTTTTTTTAACCTGCAGGGCATTTTAAAGTGGAAATCAAGAATAAAATAAAACAGCATGATTCCCTTAGCCTTGCTAAACCAGATTAACCGCACCTTCTGGCAACAATATACCTTTGGCGATTCCATCCACTGCCGGGCGTGAGAGACGGAGCTTGCGTACTCTCTCGCGAACTGAAACAAACACGGCGTCAACCAAAAATAGGAAGGAATATAAGGAAACAAACAAAACATCTCCGCTACAAACGACTTACGTCCGTAAGAGATTGTGGAACATAGGTTAAATTGGAGAGCCTTCGTGCACACGTGCGTTTGTAGAGTTATGACATCTCCGCAAATTTGCCGCCCAACATTTCTGTTTTTATTTGGACTCACTGTTGTTGTTTTTCAAAGCCAGCAGTTTATTTATATGTTTGTTCTTTCACATGCTGATGACAAGCGTTGCAGCTCTCGGTGTCTTTACACACAGAGGGACTTCAAATTGAATAAACAAACCTTGTATTTCATTCTAAACTTTAGGAAACCACAGAGGTTTCATGCAAAACAGTTGCCACTGTACCAAGTGGAACCTATTTCGATTTTTTTCTTGTGATATAATACTGTTTTATTGGTAAATACTGTTGTAGCACGTTGTTGAGAGCAAAATAAAAAACAAACGGCAGGCCCACTGATCTCCCCGCATTTTTTTCGCGATTCGTTGTACGCACCGTTCTAAAGATAAACTATCTACCAACATAACCAGAAAACGAAAGAAGCAGTAAGTAGAAATAGCATTCAGTATCCTGCGTTGTCGACACTAGCAACCTATGTATTGAATTTATACTTCGTTTCATCTTGTCACTATGCGAGCATCTTGCTCGCACAGTGTATAAGATTAGTTCAAAACATACCCGAAACGAAAAGCTGGTATATGTATTCTCTAAGGTGTTACTTTCCTAGCGGTCTAACGTTCAGGAAGGGCTATTTTCAAGCGTTGTGTACTCGTTGTTTTAAGCTGCAGGGCATTTCAAAGGGAAAATCAAGAAGAAAAAAACAGCATGATCCCCTTATCTTTACTAAACCAGATTAAACGCACCTTCTCACAACGACATACCCTTGGCGATTCCATCCACTGCCGGGCGTGAGAGGCGGAGCTTGCGTACTCTCTCGCGAGCTGAAACAAACAACGCGTCAACCAAAAAAGAATGGAATATAATGAAATAAACAAAATATCTCCGCTACAAACGACTTACGTCCGTAGAGATTGTAGAACACAGGTTAAATTGGAGTGCCTTCGTGCACACGTGCGTTTGTAAGAGTTATGACATCTCCGCAAATTTGCCGCCCAACATTTCTGTTTTTATACGACTCACTGTTTTGTTTTTTGAAGGCTAGCAGTTTATTTATATGTTTGTTCTTTCACACGCTGATGACAAGCGTACGTTGCGGCACACGGTGTCTTCACCCTGAGACGCACACACACCGAGGCACTTTAAATTGAATAAACAAACCTTGTATTTCATTCACAACCTTAGGACACCACAGACGTTTCATGTAAGACAGTTGCCACTGTACCGAGTAAAGAGTATTCCCATTTTTTTTCTTTTGATATAATACTGTTTTTTATGTAAATACTGTTGTAGGACGTCGTTGGCAGCAAAAAATAAAAGATCGGCAGGCATACCGATCTCACCGCACTTTTTTCGCGATTCGTTGTACGCACTGTTGCAAGGATCAACAATCTACCAACACAACCAGAAAACGAAGAAGCCGTAAGTAGAAATAACATTCAATATCCTGCATTGGCGACATTAGCTAGCTATGTATTGTATTTATACTTCGTTTCATCTTGTGTTGAACCACAGTGGAAGGTTACGAGCCTCTACAAACAATCAAGCGCAAATCAGAAGTAACGTCACCAGGCTCTTTGGGTGTCATCAGTGCGTGACGTCACCTCTGAACTGGCGCTTGATTGGCTATGGGAGCCCCCAGCCTTCCGATGCGAAAGGCGAAACGTCATCCCCCCTCGAGGTCACGTGAGCTGCTTCGTGGGCGCCTGTTCTTCCTTTGACTCCACGG